>BQKZ01000333.1:139183-165319 GCA_036244855.1 Temnopleurus reevesii
TTTTGTTACAGGCCCCATTTTAAATATATTATACAAGTGATGATAGGTATACCTTCGATTGACGTGGTGAAGTTTTGCTCTACGAGTTTCGATGACCCTTGGTGAATCTGTAAAGAAACACTCTTCTTTCCTTCCTCGGCAGGTACGAACTGTAACTCAACATTGAGGGCGCTACCCTCTTCGTTTAGCAAGCAACGAACTGGAATCTGTGTTAAAGAATTAAGATTGGATTTCGTTAACTCCACACTCCAAATTAGTACATATTTGAAGGGAGGGTTTCTTCCATCGTGTTTTATAATCCCTTTAAATTTATGAATTGAATTGACATAAAGCAATTTATTAGATGGGGCTATAGAACGCTTTGTGCTCGTTAAGAAAACGCTTTATCTTCATCTTTGGACCCCATCCCTCCTCTATACTGACAGCACACCACCGTCAAAAACCTTTTTGAAAGGTGCTACTTGGTCGATCCGTGTGTACTCAATGGTCATTCCCCAAAGCAACATACAAAGAATAATACAACACCTCATTTCGTGACTGGTATACTTTGTTACAAGGGGCCCTACAACGCAGTCAGGATTATTTCACAGCTCAAAAAAAAAGATGTAAATGTTTGGATACGCATATATCGCTAAATTCCGTGGAATTGGAGGGGCTGTGCATGCACCCAGCATTTTGTTATCAGGGGGCTGAACTCAAATGTGACACTCCCAGGGCCTGAACAGGGGCCTTTAACATAAAAGAGAAACGATAAATTGAAAATTAATCATACATTTGTGGTACACGTTTTACAATAAACTTATGATAAATATTAATGGTAAGTTTAATTGCATCTTTTATGTTACAAAGCCGCTTGACTGACTGACAAGCAAAACAATAAATAAAAAACAGTTCTTCACCTCAAATCTGGCGCCTCCAGGGGGATGAGCTCAAATTCGGCGCCCCCAGGGAGCTGAGCTGGGCTGACGAGCAAAAGAAATGAATATATCTTTACCTCAATTTGTTGCACCCGGGGAGATGAAATGTTGAGTTGGGCTGACAAGCAAAAAAAAAAAAAAAAAAAAAAAAAAAAAATTGGCAAATTTTGCGCCCTTTTAGTTACACGGTCCCTGGTATGTACATACTCTTCTTTGAATATTCTGTGAGTCGAAACTGCAGCAAACGATGAGGTCTTCACTTTTGGATTCAAGGAAAAACTCGACTGCTTTTGCTACCTCGCACAATGGTTCCAACACGCTTCCTCCGTTATACATGGTTTCCTACAAATAAAAATCAAATTGGAAAAAAATAACTAGAAGACGGTTATTTTCATTTTTTCAACATAAGAGGCAACTTGCCTTTAGTGTTTCATCGGAACTTAAACCAGGACGGTGTTTCACCAAATTACGAAATACTTTAGAAACGACTTTACGCATGACTGATACCAGTTCTTTAGCTGATTGACCAACAATCTAATGCGTATTAAATCATTAATAGTCTTTCTTAAAGTCGTGCGTAACTTTAAGAACGATTTGGTGAAACACCGCCCTGTTTACACAATGATTTAATTTCAAATTTCGAAATAAAACGTATAGAAAATGGTTAATTTCATTTGTGAGAATTTTTTTTTTAATGTGTAGGGGATATTGCCACAAACCTGTAATCAGCCTTTATTAATAGGTGAACGACAATTGCCAATTTAAACCATTGTTTCATATGCATTGTGACAAAAGCAAACAGTGCCTGAAATGAATTTCGCGCTCCTATTCGCAAATTCGGGAGCGTATTGCGTCTCTAAAAAGACGCACAAATGATTTTGGGTTGACGCGTTACTCTCAATACAGCCTGCGATTGCCTACGACTTTTAGGAACATCCTCTTCAAGGTCACAGTGTTCTGCATGCATATAACTAAAATTTACGTACCGTAATATATTTGTGATTTGGATGATCTAGTTTGATATGTAGTGAAGGTTTGTATGACGGGGGCATACAAACTGGCTGAAACGTTCCGCAGGAGAACTGTACTCCTTGGACATTGGTTGAAGACAAGGCCAAACGTTGAAGATGGCGTGTTGAGAAAGAAACAGTTCCTTCAGAAATGCGGTAATCTCTTGAGGTTTGATGAATCAACCGCCTGCGACCAAACGTCCCTTTAATAATCAACGTGGTTCATTATTGATAAAATACAATTAAATCACATTCAGTCGTAACACATCATCTCATAAATGTCAAAGTTTTCTTACCATTTTTTGTTACAAGGTACACGGCCGGATTCAGGGGGGGGGGGGGGGCGGCACATGGAGCATGCGTCGACCTAAAATTCGGAGAATCTCAAAGCAACAACCCATGAAAAGACCTTAAAATGACAGGAAAACACATCTAAGCTCGTCTACGATTCAAAATGTTCTGGGGGAGGCTCCTAAACACCGCCCCAGCCCGCTATGGCATCGAGCCTTACTTCTATTTCAAAATCCGGGATCTGGGCCTGAGGTATATTCTTCATTGGAACATTTGTATAGAAGTCCATACAAAATAGATGCGATGTTACATATATTATTCGCCGAAAGGGGAAGCTGTTAGAGAGAAATTTATCGGTTATGATCCTGATGATAGAAGGTTTATAAATAGTTGAATTTTAGATGAATTTGAATGTTTCCTGTCATTTCCGTGAGATTCAATTGATTTGCACGTTTTTGCATACAAGTCTGACTCTTTTCTGCATGTCCATCCATTTCTCTAACTTTATAAGCTTTGCTGTTCAGATATCAAGCATTATTAGTGTACTGTATGTGTAAATGATATTATGTCAATATTATTAATTCTGTGGCCTTATCATTATAATTTCATGTTCAAATTATGAAACGATAATTGAAATAGAAAATACGGTAAATCAAATCAAATATTTTTATTTGAATTTCTATATTAATAGCACCCTAAATTAGTAACATTCATATAGATTCGTGTGTTATTGCAAATGGAAAATTTCAGATGTATTTCACTTTATTTCTTGTTTTAAAATTCCATTTCATTTTCAAATACCTGATCCTGTCTTAGCATACAGTACCACATCAAGATCTTCCAGATTCACCCCCGATGTGATGCAGTGAGGAAACACCACAGTGGCCGGTTTGAGAAGCTCATGGGTTAATGAACACTCCACGATAGGAGTAATCAGCACCTCTCCAGGCCGAAGAGGAACCCTGACATGGCCGTGGTCTGGTACCCTGATGGTCACGACTGATCGCATGCCTCTAGGTAGAGCTCCTGCAGGGATGGAGACTCTGATGTTGTATTCCTCGATGTTGATTTGCTCACCTTCATGATCAACGATGCCATGTGAGAGTGGGTCTAAAAACCCTTGGTGAGACTCCATAGCTATTAATAATAATACAGATAATAATAACAATAATAATGATTAAAATATATTTCCTTCATGGGCCGAAGTGGTCTTACAATATTTTTACCAGGTCAAATGATATATGTGTCAGTTTGAAGGAAAAAATAAATGTTATTTTGAATTTGAATTGAATTTGAACAATATCAACCACACATAGTGCGTTTCCCTGGGTGCTTCCACAATGTCAGTCTAAGTTAAAGTGGCGACGACAATCTCAATATCCCACCAGGTGTCCACTTAAACACCTAGGTTGAGTGTAGCACAGTGTGGATATATTTCTTACTGAAGGAAATTAACGCCATGGGCGAGATTCGAACCACTAACCCTCTAGTTGAAGGGGGAGAGTCAGAACCACCACACCACGGTGCGGCGCTTGTATGAGACAAACAATCACACATCATTCCCTAGGAATATCAGAATGCCTTTATAAAAACATTTTGAATACAAATACAATCATCACATTCGATATAATCTATTTCCGTAAACTTAAATCGAACGCCAATTCAATGCTCCTTTGCAACGCTATTCAAATGGGAAATAGTTTGTGATTGTTGTATCCGCACAATACACGGCGTAAGATTCTATTGTTCCATGACTTGATAACCGACTTTATATTTTACAAAAATAGTTTATCTCGTGTTATTGTCGACAAGATTTTTCTGACCGGAAAGAATTTTAATAATTGTCGAAAAGTCGGTATATTACTTGAAGACCTGGAGTGGAAGAGCTGTTGATTGAACTAACTGAAAACAATGTACTCTATTTCCGCACAATTAAGTGTGTCATGTTTTGAACTGTGCGGACACAACGATTACAAGCCGGTTCCAATTTCAATAGTGCAACAAAGGAGCATTGGCATTGTGTTCGACTTAATTAAAAAAATATATATTTTATGCCCTGTTATTGACATTCCGTTCGACTTAATTTTAAATAAATATCATGTTTTGAGAGGATTATTGCACAACTCATTAATGATTACTAATAAAGCATCGATTCAACTACGTCTTGGACATGGTTGGTCTTGGAATATATTATTAGGGAACTTATGCCTTGATTATTTAGTGCTAAATTCCTGGTCGTATAATGTAAGAAACTTGTCTATGGCTCAATCGAAAACCTTCAGTTATTGAGCAATTTTGGTCCTTCCAAGTTATCGCTATATAGGTTTCGATCATTTTATTCAGAGGTTTTAAAAAAGGGGAAAATGGAATCAAATAAATCACCATGGAAATATTGCATGGATGTCTCTGTCCTATATCCGAGCCCAAAATCCTAACTTGACAGAAAGTCTCAGATATTGATAGGCGATAATGATAATCATGCACGATCTGTGTTACGTAAATAGTTTACACGTCGGTTCATCATGTGCCACATAAAAAGCAGAAATGTCACCCAATACATAATACATAGTAGAAAAAGAATATGCGAATACAAAATGATGCAAAACGTCCCAAAGACCATTTTACGATCTAAACTCCTAAATAGAACCTTTTGAATGGTCAGCAAATGATATTTAGTTTAAATAACAAGGGTAAAAATAAAAAAGAGTCAATATTAAATTAAATCAAAGAGCTTATATGTCTGTCTTTAAGGAAATACCTGTTGCTATCTGTTCTGCTGCGTCATTGAAACAGAAGGCCTGGGCAGCTTCCAAAAGTCTTTCCCTTGTTTCTCCTTGGCCAACCCGTTCTTTCAGCATCTGAAGAGCGATCCGATTCAGAGTAGGGGTTGAAACAGTAAAAACTATGCACATAGCTTCGAGGACATCAGAGGCTTTGAGATTCAGACGATTGGAGAGTGAAAGAAGATCAGGAGTTGTGCATGTCCTTCTGCAGATCTGACCAAGCCCTAAAGTAAGAATATTTATCACATGTGACCATTGTTATGATTTGAATTAGTAATAATAATGATAATTACAATTATATTACGGTGCTCTATCCCTGTCGGGAAGAACACACACAAACACATTAACAGTGTAAATTAAAGACTGCGACACAGTGTTAAATTTGGGCATTTTTACATTGTGGTACATACTTTGAATCACACTGTGAACCACATTGTGAAGCACATTGTCAACCACACTGTGAACCACATTGTTCAAACGCCCCAATTTAACACTGTGAAGCAGACTTTCAAAATGTGAAGCGCAGTGTGGACCATAAAAGACTCACACTGTGAATTATATTGTTTCACAGTGTAAACACTGGTTCCACAATGTGGAGTGCCTCAATGCGAATATCCCCAATTTGAAACACAAATCATATGAAGCAACGTCACACTGTGCAATATCACATTGTGAAATGCAAACCACACTGTAAAATACCAATCACACTGTGAGACACCAATCGCAGTATGAGACAAAAACGCATACTGCGACACACCAATCAAGTATAATGTTGAAATATAAATCGGATTCAGAGTAGCGAAACAGTCAAAACTATACACATAGCTTCGAGGACATCAGAGGCTTTGAGATTCAGGCGATTGGAGAACGAAAGAAGGTCGGGAGTTGTGCATGTCCTTCTGCAAATCTGACCAAGCCCTAAATTAAGAATATTTCTCACATGTGACCATTGTTTTAATTTGAATTAGTAATATTGATAATAATTACAGCTTTATCCCTGCTGGAAAGAACATACACACATTCACATTGTGATCACACTGTGAATCACACTGTGAACTACATTGTCAACCACACTATGAACCATACTGTTAAAATGCCACAATATAACACTGTGAAGCAGACTTTCACAATGTGAAGCGCAGTGTGGACCACAAAAGATTCACACTGTGAATTATACTGGTTCACAATGTGAACACTGGTTCAAAACTGTGGAGTGCCACAATGTGAATATCCACAATTTGACACACAAATGATATGAAGCAACGTCACACTGTGAAATATCACACTGTGAAAAGCAAACCACAATGTGAGATAGCAATCAAAACTGTGAGACACTAATCAAGTCGAAACAGTCAAAACTGTACACATAGCTTCGAGGACATCAGATGTTTTGAGATTCAGGGGATTGGAAAGCGAAATAAGATCGGGAGTTGTGCATGTTCTTCTGCAGATCTAACCAAGCCCTAAAGTAAGAATATTTCTCACATGTGACCTTTGTTTTAATTTGAGAATAATTATCATAATCATAGAATATATATAGCGCTCTATACCGGGGTTTCTAACCGCCTTGTCATTGGTGAACTAAATCCTTTACAGTCAAATTACATTTAATTTATTGACAAAAAAAGAAAATATGTTCGCTTCCAATAGGGAAGACCAAACCACAGCTGAGTGATGTAAACTAGGCATTGAAATGATGAGTTTGGAATCGTTCGATAGGATTGGCAATTATTGATTCCTAAAGACATGGTGCTATTACAGAAAAGGCTAGATAGATGAAATCAGGTGATAAGGATTAAGCTAGTTATCAATTAATGTCATTAAAAGAAACTTTTATTTCATCGACCGGATTATGTATTTTAAAACATGAACGTTCATTTTTGTACTAATAATTGTTTTTATCATTATCATTATTATCATTATAAAGATTATTATAATTACTATTCTCGTCAATATCATCATGATTAATTATGATTATGATTATGATTAATTATTAATAATAATTATGATCATTATTGTACATATTCTTTAATCTATCACACATGCATACCAGTCTTGAAATCCTCAATATTGTAAACCCGTAGAAGGCTGGTGAGTCGACTCATCCTCTCATTGCTTTCTAAGGAACTCCACCAGATCTTCAGAAGTTGGCGTGCTACTCTATGTATCGTCGTAAAATCGGACGGTGCAGCAACTAGTCCGACAATAACCTCATCATCCAGACGAAGAGCTTTTCCAAGTTGCCATGCCAACGACAAGCTGTTAACTTGCATTGCGATGCTGACCTGCTCTCGCATACTCGGTGTACCCCCGCAGCGGTCAATGTCCTTGATGGTCTTACGCTCATCTGCAAGTTGTTCGAAAAGGGAACGTAATAGTAGTAATAATAATAATAATAATAATGAAAATAATGAAAATGATAATAATAGATGCAATTTATATAGCGCACGTATCCACTCAGGAGTGCTCAAGGCGCTTTGCATTATCATTACCCTGGCTTTAGCCCGGCGTACACCAGCGCACATATTGCATTTCAAGGAATACATATTCCTACCAGGTACCCATTCACCTCACCTGGGTTGAGTGCAGCACTATGTGGATGAATTTCTTGCTGAAGGAAATTAACGTCATGACCGGGACTCGAACCGCGGTCCTCTGGTTGAAAGGCAAAAGCCAAGTCCACTACACGACTGCGCCTTGGAATTTAATTTTTCACACCAAGAATCGAAAAGCAGCTCGGTAATATTTTTTCACCATCTGGGCAATATGGCATATGTTTTTACTACTGAATGGTTATCACTTTACATAACAGCAATAACATCTCAGAAGCATTTGAGGTTCAATACAAAAACAGGTTTCAAATGATTAAATATGAATAACAAAACATTTTACCTTGATTCGGACACGTCAATTAAAAACCAAATTGAATAGTCTCGAGACCAAATTGTAAAAGTAAAATACCAAATATGTTTTTAGTAGCAGGAATATATTTTAACCAACATTAGCACATTAGCACTGGTATGAATGGTGATCTCTTTCACCTTGTATACAGCAAATTAATTTCCCTATTGTTCATTATGTATTCATTATCATTTATTCATTAAAGGGGAATTACACCCACACAATAATGTAGGGTCAGTAAATGAAGAAAAATCAGATGAACAAACTGTGAAAATTTGAGCAAAATCGGATAATCCGTTCAAAAGTTATACATTTTCAAAGTTATTATTTCCACCTATGCTGAGCATCCTTGAATTGGCATGCGTATAGCTAATTAGCATAATCTGTGATGTCATACATGGAGAATTCCTCATTCACTTTGTATATAAATTTATTGAAAATGGATCAATATCATATTTCAAATGAAAAATCAACACCGTTCTTTCTGGAATGCTTGCAGAATTGATGTGGGTATAATATATTTCACCGAAGAAACAAAATTTTGTCTACATAAATTTCTGGAAAAAAAGGAAAATGTGAAATTTTGTGTCCAAAGCGAATGGAGAGTTCTCCATGTTGGCAGCCATTTTATGCTTGTACGTTTGCCAATTTAAGGAGCCCATGAGGGGTGTAAATCAAAACTTTGAAAATTCATAACTTTTGAATGGATTGTCCGATTTTGCTCAAATTTTCACAGTTTGTTCATCTTATTTTTCTTCATTTAATGATAGCAATTTAATGTCTGAGTGAAGTTCCCCTTTAAAGTTTCCTTTAAAAGAATGGGTGGTTTAATTCAAAACAAATGGCCTGCTTTGCACTGGAGCCCTGCCAAGATAAAAATTACTAATACATTAAATAACACAGAGATAGAAAACAGACGAACATCATTTATTGAAATTGATCTAGAATAAGTATTCAACAAAGAGAATCTTAATGCAAAGTAACGATAAAAGTCTAACTTTTAAGGTCGGGTTGAGGTATAATATGCTTACCATTCTCTGAGCAGGAAATTATTTCAAACTTTTCTGGCTTTGCAGGTACCGACTCCATCGTCTTCCTTTCTTCTGATGGAGATTCAGCCTCCCAGGTATGAGACGATTCTTCTTCTACTGTAATGATAAGCACGAAAGGAATGTTACTTCAGGGCACGCCTCCATGATTTAGAGACCCAATGGGTGGGAGTTGATGGTTTGCGCCCCCACCCTTGGAGGAACTCTCAAGTAAAAAAAAATCAAACAAACAATTAGAAAAAGGTCTTCACCGCAAATTGTGCGTATTTTCAGCAAATTTGGTGCCCCCCCCCCCCCCCCCCCCGAAATGGGAAGGTGTGGTGGGCTGACAGACCAAAAAGAAAATTACTGCAACAAATCATTACTTCCTTTGCCACTCCTCTCATCCATGTTGGCGCCATTTTTACCTCGAGTTTAGTGCCCTCTAGCTCTGGCCTTAACACCCCCTCCCCTAGGTTGAGCACATGTTTTCAACTTCGTTAGCTTCGCAAGTGTGTTTGTACTCCTTTCACCTTAGAACCACAGTTGATGCCCATTGGCCATGGCCCCCTTTTGAGCTGTCTTTATTATTTTAGACATCACGGTATTTTTCGTTACCATGAATCCTCATTTAGATATCATGCAGATATTATAAGAAAAAAATACAAGGATTTCATTAGAATGATACGTCCAAACTTATTCAAAACCACGATCGCCGAAAATGAAAACGTTTATCAGCAGTTAATTGCATACTGATTGAGGATGTTACAGTCAAATTCTTTAGAAAAAAAATCAAATGAAAGTGTCCCCATAGATTCATATGCATTAATTTGTAGAGAACGATTGAAAATAATATTTCATGCAAAATCTGGTTTATAATTCGGTTTTATCCTACCCTTTTAGAACATTGCAATAAAAATCAGTATCCAACGAATGCGAAATGCAACGTAAATATAATGTCAACAGTACAGACTGTCAGACCGGTGTGAAATCTCTCCGTGGTTTTCAGTTCAAACTTTTCGAAAGTTTGGATTGCCAAATGTCAAACAATCACCGCGTGAGCACTAGTTGGAAACCACACTCATCCTGTGAAAATTGAGTGTTTAAGAACATTTACTGTGTGAACACACGATAAAACAAAGTGATACAATGCTCTTTAAAGCAGATTATATCATGAGATTACAATTAGTCAGGATACTTAGGGCTAAAATGGGCCTTACTTTTCCACAGCCATCTACGCTACCAAATTTGACCAGAAATGTCAACCAAATCATACTCTTTCAATTTGTGGTGAATACTAAGAACTTATTGCAAAATACAAAATGGCCGCAATATTGTCACGGTTTTACCAATTTATTTTCATATCAAAAAGTGTCTTTGATTGATCATGTATTTACAGGGCTAAAATATAAAGAATATATTTTCGCAACATTTTGTTAATTTTGACATAAAACCTCTTCCACAAATTGGTAAGCAAAGTCGTCTATGAAGTGCGCCCTCTAATGATCAATGCTACATTCTTTCATGTGTCTAGACATCTTCGTATTGGGTGAAATTTAATTTGAATCTGTCTAGTTTTGTTTATTATTATTCAATTTGTTCTTTAAGAACTAAATTTAGTCTATATCTTGACCAAACCGTACTCTGTCAGAATATACTCGTAAACTATACCCTTTATGATATCCGGCTTTTTCGAAACATCTTGGACCGATTTCCAGACTTGCTTTAAAGCCTCCATCGCCTTTGGACCTGAGGGTTGATCGGCCTTCCACCGGGATAGCATCTGAATGTTTGTATCTTTCCTGTTATAGCAGGTGCGATGTTGTATGTGCTCCAGCTCTGTACGAGTGAACCCAAGCTTCCCGCCAATATCGAAATACATGTCGGGTTTGATTTGACGTGCAAGCACCAGCAATGCTCCATCTGGGATGTCTCTGTATCATTGGATAAAAATCATCGACAAACTTAAGATTTATCCTGCGTTTGTGATTCCGTAAATAAGACTGTCCGAATGGAATACATTAAAACATCGAACGATGTTTACCGCCTTGCATTCTGAGCATTTTCTTCTCTATTTCAGAGCTTTTCCTGAGTCCTTTTCAGTGCTTATGAAATATACATTATACACCGCAAGATCCAAACGAAAAACTTATTCAAACATTCTTAATGTGCTGGTAATACGGTTGTATTCAGTTGATGATTTGTAAAACCAATGACGAATTGTTTTACTAGCAATCTTTTCAGTAAATATCGCGAAAATAAGAAAAAAAAAAAGGAAAGGAAAGAAAAAAGAAGGAAGAAAGTACAGATATAAAAGTGTCTTACCTTGATTGTTCGCGAGTTGACCCATCTTGATAAATTTGATGTCAATATTGAACATTTTGTGGTTCAAGGAAAGAAAAAAAGAAAAAATATATCATCAACATATTCACGTGCAAAACCAAACGAATATTTTACAATGTAAAATATATAACAACACGATGTAATCTATTTCCGAAAAAATAAGTGGAACGTCAATTCAAAGCTCCTTTAAAATGCTATTCAAATCGGAACCGGCTTGGTATTGTTGTTTACGCGGTTAACGGCTCTATTGTTCATGACTGACTTACTTTGTGGGAAAAGATTATAACGTGTTTAACTTTTATTGCATTCAATTGTGTTGAAAATTGGGACGATAGGATTATGTTTATAATGTTACAGCTGNACGATAGGATTATGTTTATAATGTTACAGCTTCATAACTATGAACAAGGAAAGGAATATATATATATATATATATATTTATATACATATATCTTTTTTTTTTTTTTTTTTTTTTTTACATATTACAATAAATTCTCGTACCATTTTAACAATGCTTAATATCCGTTACATAAGACAATAAATAATAGATCTTTTGAAATTAATCGCATCAATAGCAAAGTATTTACAAGGAGATACCAAAGTTATCTTTGGTATCTCGTTTTTCTCAGCCGTGAATATGAAGGGAATATTGAATGTAATTGTGCTGACAGTTTAACCCCTTCGATAGAATTTGGCTCCTCGTTCCCGCTCATCCATTCTCTTTATGTCTGTTCTTTCTCTTCAACCCTTCTCCCTTCTTCTATCTCACCTATTATTATATTATTTTATATCGTTTTGTACATATTACAACAAATTCTAGAACCATTTTAACAGTCACTATTACCCGTTCTTCTCTGGATATGACGGAAATATTGAATATAATTGTGCTAACAGTTTAAACCCTTCGATATAATCTGGCTCCTCGTTCCATCATGTTTATCATCCCACTCATCATTTATCTTTATGTCTGCTATATTCCTTCAACTCTTCTCCCTTCTTCTATCTCATCTCTTATTATATTTGTTAAGTTATTATTTTCAAATACCGGTACTTGTTCTATTCGCTATTGTTTGTAAAGTGATATATTTTGTCTATTGTTTGCTCTTTGCTAAGGGGACCCCAACTCAAGCAATGCTCTTAGGGGTTCTACTACCTTTATGATTTCTTACTGTATAATTTTGAATTTTCTTATGTTTACTATATCCTTCGATAAAGGAAATACATGTTCTATTCTATTCTAAAATCTATAATCAAAGTTGATCTCATAAATAAGGGATCTATACCTACTTGCAGACAATCTCTCCATCTTACTATCAAACGTCGCTAGATCAGAAGATTCGAGGAGTGAAACAAAGGTCTCCTTTGCCGCATTGCTCGAGGGTTGATCCTTCCTCCATTTTACCAGCATGTCATAGATGGCCTGTTGTCGATCTCTGAACCTCCGATACTCGATGACATCCAGTTGCTGGATACTAAACCCAAGAGCAACTCCCAGATCATAGAACTGGTCCACCGTCATCATTTGGGCTATATTGTGAACATCGAGGTCAGTATCTATACCATGTTTTGATACTTCTTCCAAGGCCCTATACTCAGAGCAAAGAAAATATAACTCGATACAAACTATTTCCGAAAAGTTAAGTGGGCCAAAGACAATAGAACCTTACGCCGTGTATTCAACTGTGCAAACACAACAATTCGCAAGTCGGTTTCGAACGGAATAGCATTACAAAGTACCATGATATTTGCGTTCTACTTCATTTTGCGAATATAGTTTATATCATGATTAAGGAAAGAATGACTGTCGGTCTTAACTTTGCTTAATAACAAAGAATCTGAACGCAGCTTTCATCCATTTTCTCCATTACTATACAAAGTCCATGTTTCTTCTTTTGCTGTATAAAGCCCAGTCACATTGACATAAAACAATTTAACACGAAAACATGTCCATTTGGATCCTGATTAACTCGTACTGAATAACCATTTACTCTATTTCACTGATTTCCGGTAGAATGTTACTGTGACAAATGAGATCGAAACCTCATTAATAACTATCATATACAAAGATTTGCAAATTACTTCTCACTTCTTACTATTTCTTCAAACTGACTATATACTGCGACTTCTTCCATCGGTTATGATAAAATGATGATAAAACAATGGTTTGCGATATATTTTCAAAGGCGTTATATATTCTCAGCTGCCAGACCTAAATGCTACCTGAATGGTCGATGGTGTTAATAAACTAAGGTGTGAAAATAGTTTGGATCGAAATCAACGTTTAGTGTAAAAATATTACCTTCATATTAAGAACATTGACCAAGAAGAAAGCGTCTGTGGTAGGTTTTGTTTTTCAAGTTGCATAGATTTGTTGTGGCGTTTGTATACCTTTTTTTTTATATACCTTTCTTATTTTTTTTTTGCTCTATTTGTTTTGGTTTTTTTTCAACTTGATTTGAGAATTGTATGAATTTCAAAATTTTAAGCGTGACAACACATTTACCTTTAAAAGACCGCACTTTACATAATCGGTAATGCTTTATACTTACTCAATAAACGATGCTGGCTCTGATAGGCTTGGGCTCTCGGACTCATCTATGAAGAAAGATAAATCAAAGAACAAGTGTAAGTTAGTAATGATTTATTCCAGTACGAACGGGTCTATTGCAATGGCTACTACAGGTCAATCTTCAGTAAAAAGGCCTTTTTTTATAGTATATATTGATTTATTAGGCATTCATATGGGTCTCTGTTATAACACTACATCATCATAGAATATAATAGAATATTCATTTCCCTTTCACCAAACATAATAAACCTAAGAAAATTCAAAATAACATAGTAAGAATTTAAAGGATGCGAAGACCATGAACATGCTAGAAGCTAAGCTTCAGTTGGGGTCAAACAAGAGACAAAATATAACTTTTTAGACAAAATCGAATAAACGAGAACAAGATTAATCTGGAAAGGTGACACATTATCTACCTATAGCAACTGGAACCCCCAACACCTTTAAACACTACACGTTCAAGCAAGCAACACAAAATCATAAAGTAGATACCTTTACATCTTATGATGAAAGCGATCGAGCGAGAAATTCCAAGCTTTCCGAACTGTGAAATCGTGATATTAATGACTTCGAGTCCTGCTCCTTCATTACGAGATGCCAACAAAAGTACTGTACTGTGTTTTACTGTACTACGAAGATCCTTCAAAGACAAAACCTGCTAACAAAGATCAGGATTCTCACATGAAAATAAAAATCAAGTGAAATTAGATTAAATACAATTAAACAGATTGATAAAATACATCGATATCAAAGGCACGAACACCCCGTTACGCCACATTTCTTTGGAAGTGTTCCTGTCCAAATTCATGCACCAAAGGGTGGCAATTAATAATGTCACCTCCATTGACTCCTCAAGTTTGATAGGTATATTTCTAAAAAAAACTGGTGCAATAAATATTTCAAGCAATTTATAGAAATTTGCATTATTTACTCAAACACGAACCACTCTCGCCATATAAGAGTTTGTGTACTAGAATCTCTCAACCTTACAGCAGATTTGCATATATTTGCACTATTTTGTATCTCCTAGACATGTAAAAAGTTTATACAGTTCCTTTTCAGACGTTTGGTAGAAGTCCGAAGAAGCATATATATCGTAACAGCTGCAATGTTGCATAAGCCAGGCGTTACCTTGCGTACGACCATCTTAAATCTTGACTAATATGATAAGACATGCGTTATCTTGCTTATGACCATCTTAAATCTTGACTAATATAATGAGACAGGCGTTAGCTTGCTTACAACCATCTTAAATCTTGACTGATACAAAGAGTCAGGCTTTACTTTGCCTACGACCATCGTAAATCTTCACTTTTATAATGAGACAGGAGTAACCTTGCTTCCGACCATCTTAAGTCCGGACTAATTTAACAAGTCAGGCGTTACCTTGCTTACGACCATCTTAAATCTTGATGAATATGATAAGTCAGGCGTTACCATGCTTACGACCATCTCATCATCTCAGGTACATGCCACTGTAACATCACCGGACTTTGATTCAACCAAGAATGTGACGGAACGATGACCCTGATGATATGAACGCATAACGTTACAGTTGCAATCTAGAATGACTCAGGCGTTACCTTGCTCATTACGATCATATCAGGCGTTACCTTGCTTACGACCATCCTAAATATTGAGTCAGTCGTTACCTTGCTTACGACCATCTTAAATCTTGACTAATATAATGAGACAGACGTTACCTTGCTTACGACCATTTCATTATTTCTGTTACATGCTACTTTAATATCACCGGACATGGATTCAACCCAGATCGTGACGGGACGATGACCGTTATGTTAAGAAAGCATATAGCGTTACAGTTGTAATCTAAAATGACTCAGGCGTTACCTTGCTTACGACCATTTTAAATCTTGAGTTAGGCATTACCTTGCTTACGACCATGTCATCCTCTCTGTTACATCCTCTCTGCCACTGTAACATCACCGGACTTTGATTCAACCCAGAACGTGATGGAACGATTATATGAAAGCATAGAATTACAGTTGCAATCTTGAATGACTCAGGAATTACTTTGCTTCCGACAATCTTAAATCTTGAGTCAGGCGTTACCTTGCTTACGACCATTTCATCATCTCTGACACATTCCACTGTAACATCACCGGGCTTTGATTCAACCCAGAAGTGACAGGACGACGACCCTGGTGATATGAAAGCACATAGCGTTACGGTTGCAATCTTGAATGACTCAGGCATTACCTTCCTTACGATCATGTCAGGCGTTACCTTGCTTACGACCATCCTAAATCTTCAGTCAGGCGTTACCTTGCTTACGACCATCTTAAATCTTGACTCATATAATGAGACAGACGTTACCTTGCTTACGACCATTTCATTATCTCTGTTATATGCTACTGTAACATCACCAGCCATGGATTCAACCCATGCAGATCGTGACGGGACGATGACCTTTATGTTAAGAAAGCATATAGCGTTACAGTTGTAATCTTGAATGATTCAGACGTTACCGTGCTTACGATCATGCTAGGCGTTACCTTGCTTACGACCATTTTAAATCTTGAGTTAGGCATTACCTTGCTTACGACCATTTCATCATCTCTGTTACATGCCACTGTAACATCACCGGACTTTGATTCAACCCAGAACGTGACGGGACGATGACCCTGGTGATATGAAAGCTCCCTTTCGTCATCTTCGATTTCCTGTTTGGAGGGAACAATGAGTAACTGACGAATGCAAATCCGTGATACCCGAATGAATAATTTGTTTTGAAATAGTTTAATAGTGAACATTTGTTCATTTAGAGTTACTGATAAAATTTACCAGTTATTAACTGACAATAATTATAACAATAATACTACTACTAATAATAGTACTGATAATAATAATGATAATACGTTCTCATCCATCGCCTAACCTAACATCAGTCGGTCCTATGCGCTCTACAATAAAGCATACTAACACTAGCTTTAGCAGCGCGCTGCACTGCAAAAAAAATATTGCCAGGAACCCATTCTTCTCTTTAGGTCGTGCAGCACAATGTGAATGAATTTCTTGCTGAATGAAATTAACGTCTTTGTTTGTTCGTTTGTTTTATTTCCGTCATAAACGATAACACAACAAATACAAAATAAAAAAGGAAAATATACACAACATACAAAAGAAAGTAAAGATTATATATACATAATAAGATAATAACTTACAAGAATTTACTCGATTAAAAAAAAAAACCAACGTCATGGATGAAAGTCGAACCTGCGTCCTTCTGGTTGAAAGGTGAGAGTTTAAACCACTATACAACGACGCAACTAAATGATTATGAAAAAGTACGAGAATACGATTTCATAAAATGACGTGTATCGCTTAAAGGGGTTCGATCCCTGGAAATATCGTGCTTGCATTGAATGAAGAAAAGTCAGATGAGCAAACTATGAACATTTCAGCTAAGATGAAATTATTTATACAGAGTGAATGAGGAGTTGTCCGGCACGACAGATTTTGTCGTAATTCCCGATCGCACGGATCCCCATCAGCGGTAGGGATAGCCAGATCTCTATGACTTTAAAAATTCATAACTTTTGAACGGGTTGTCTGATTTGTTCAAATTGTCACAGTTTGTTCATCTGATTCTTTTTCATTCAATGAGAGCACGATAATTCCAGACGTTGGTTCCCCTTTCAGACAACTTTCACCTACCCGATTGATTCCCGGAGCATCCGCGTGCATGTGAAGATGAATCCCAATCTCCTTGCCTCTCTCTATCGCGTCTGGTATATATGCTGTACACAAGAATTGTTGTCGAATCACCTGTTGTTCTAGTGGGATGATGATCCACCAGTCAGCACTATGATCGATGTAGAGCTCCAGATGTTTCATGTAGATCTTGCAATGTGGTGCTTCTGAAGGAGACTTCGATGATGTCTGCCTCCATATTCTTGGCAGACCTAGAATTCATCGAAAGTGTAAAAACATTAGATATTGTGACCAAAGTTTCACATCTCCTGCGAAGCATCGACTCCACAATTTTCAGAGAATTTGCAAAGTTTTACCAACAAAATTTGAATGACCGACACAAACTGATTTATTTACTAAAGTAGCCAATTGGTATTATTACAAAACAGGTTTCGGTCACAATTTGGAAAAATAAAGATATATTCAAAGCATATTTTAGGAGCTTTAAGCGTTAACATTCTGTTGAGTTACCTGTACACAATACAAATGTATCGGTCCTCTGGTCAAATTGGACCATACAACATTGACAATTTGCCATGGGTGTACAAACGCAACTTGCTTAGTAAGTCCTTTGCAAGAGAATATTGAAAGGGATGTCGACAATAGGAAACGTTTACAAAACAAAGAGTATATCAAGTTCTATCCAATGAACCTACCTGAAGTTTCATCCCATTTCCTTGAGACGATGTCAGGTATGACGTGTGTGGAATTGAGGATCAAGGTAGAGTGTGGTATTTCGATCTTCACTGGTTGTTGGAAGATCAGGTTTGGAGGGTCGCATCTGATTCCGTAACACGCCATGGATTCACCATCCTCTATGTCAATGGCTGGAGGATCTCGAAGAATGGAAAATGTGAATTTCCCTTGGTCACATTGCTGGACAGCTCCAGGTGGAATAGTCATCGTAATACCATGGCTTGCAAGCTCTGCTTCTGGAGTGGCAGAACTGGCATCTTGGAGGAAGATACCTTTAGGCGAGGATGTTGGCTGATCGGCTGGGGATTTCCAGGAACAACAGAAACAGATAAATGGATGGTAATTGGGGACTGAGAAGATCACATTCTAAAGCAACGACAAACGTTCATCCGTATTGAAAGATTCTATTGTTTTAATCAATTAATACCATGAAGTCTTATCATAATATTCCGTACTACATTTATCAATTAATCATAAGTCATAGCACAATAATTGGCTGCACATCTCTCTTTCTCTCTCTTCCTCTCCCCCCCCCCCCCCTCTCTCTTTTTCTCTGTATCTCAATTGCAGTCCCTCCAAATTCTACAAAACAAAGCAACGCGACTCATATACTGTAATGATATGCTCCATTATTATCTTTACTTATTTGTAATACATATATTCTCATTCTGTTATTACTATACATGAATGCATTTGTTTGCCTGCTCTGTATTTCTTCCACCTTCACTTACATGCGCTTTGAATCGTACAAAATTGCGTTTTATAAATGCAAATTATTATTATTACTGTTATTATTATTATTATTATTATCATTATTATTATTATTATCATCATCATTATTATTATTGCCTTTTTCCATCTAAATGTTATCATATTATGTCTTTTAAATGTTGCGCCCCCCAAAAAAAGAATTTATGAAAAAGGCTTTATTCTAAAGCCTGGAAACACTTTTTTTTGTGTTGTCATGTAAACTATTCAGGTTTCTATTCTGGTGTACCTTTAAGAAGCCCAAAGACTTTGTTATGTTTTTGTATGGGTCTACAAATGTGCTCAATCTGAGGAAAACTATTCACGTGCTGTGTGAAATAATGATAGCTACACCAGATATAAAATGTAAAGGAATAAATATTCCTTACCTCCATACGAATTTACAACATCTAAGGCTGGCGACCTGAGAAAAAAAAATAAATGTATGTTTATGTTTATTTCTGACCACTGGCTGCTTTCAAACTTTGATGGTTTGTTTATGTTTATGTTTATGTGTACATGTACATGCTTATGCCACTCAAAGCCTAAAACTGCAAATAATCCTAATAGCATGATTAGTGTAATGATATTCCTCACATGGGCCAGCATTAATTTTGAACAAGCCTCGCTTCTTTGCTGTGCTGCTTTTTTTCGTTTGTTAAATTAATTATTCATGATTCTGTATTGGTTTTAATCTTCGAAAAATTAAATATCAAATGATTTCATTTGATTGGATTGTATATCAAACATTCCAAAAATCTAAAGCTTAGGTGCCATAATGGGAATGACAAGCGAATGCATAAGCACATTAGAGAACTTGCCTAGAAAATAGCATTTGCTTGACCTCATCGTCTCTTGCATAGTCAATCGCAAGTTGCCCAGTCTTATCTTTGACATCTGACCTAGCACCGTTTTCTAGGAGGTAAAACACCAAAGCCTTCTCTGGTGAAAGTTTCCCGTCGTAAAATTCTTCGGATATCTGAAACAAAGGTACTTAGATAAGATTAACATCATTTCTGCAAAGAAAAAAATCTCGGTTACATCATATTTGATTCATAAATCTTTTATGTAAATTCATGTTTGAAACAAGTACTTTTGATGTCAATTTATATACATTGCTTTTCCCCCAAAAAACGATGTTTCAACAATTATTCCCTAATGAAGGCGACTACCAGGTATATCGAACAAGAAGTGTAGTGGTCCAGTGGTTCTGACTGTTCCATTTGAACAAGAAGATCATATATTCAAACATAGGGCGCTAATATCCACCATCAAGAAAATAATCTAATCCATTGTGATGCACTCGACCAAGATTAGGTTTTTCGGAACAGCTGGAAAAAAATATATGTAATTCTGTGTAGTGGCTGCCAGCTTAAGACAGGTGATAATAAGTGAAAACCTTAATCACCTGTAAAATGGACATGTGTACTATAATAGTGGGCCACTAATCTAATAAAAATACTCGAATACTAATAATGCTCTAATAATAATACAAGTAATACAAGTAATAATTATACACAACATTTACATAGCGCTTAATACGAGGTGTATCTAAGCGCTTTGTGCATTATAATAATAATAATAATATAATGATAGATGCAATTTATATAGCGCACGCATCCACTCTGCTAAGGGCTCAATGCGCTTTACATTATTATTACCCTGGCTTTATCCCGGCAGCGATCCGCGGCGCACTTGGCATTTCAAAGAATAAATATTCCTGCCAGATACCCATTCACCTCACCTGGGTTGAGTGTAGCACAATATGGATGATTTCTTGCTCAAGAAATTGCCATGGTTAGGATTCGAACCTACGACCCTCAGGCTGAAAGGTGTGAGTCAGAATCACTACACCACGATGAATCCACATAGATACAATTTTTTTTTTTTTAATTCGAATGACTTTTTATTCTTATCATTTTCATAGACATTCAAATTTTGTTTAGCTTACCGTTCTTAGAGTATCGGTTTCCTGTACGTTTCTCTTTCCCTTGTAAGATAAACTGATAGCTTTTTGGAGGCTGGTCTGCCCGTCGTGTGATTGTGCATTGAGATCAGCCCCCTTAGATACCATTCTCTCAACAATAGATGTCATACCATGTTCGATGGCAAGGTGCAGATGCATTACACCAATATCTTCAGCCTGATTTCAAGAAGTATGAGAAGAGAAGCAAAATACAGTGTAAAGTTAATACAAAATGCACCTTACAGATATGTCGATAATGCGAAAGTGCGACACATAAAACCCCGGAAGCAACACGATTCAACACGACTCCTTATAAATTCACAATTAACTTCCTTAGAACAAAGGGTCGTGTTTCATTGTGTTGCTTATGCGAAAAGGGCTTTAAGAAGACAAATAAGAGGCCGGCAGTTGTGATCAAGAGTCAAGGAAATCGTAACGAAACGGATGACGTTTGACTTATTCAGGCACGATATATACATTGAAGATTAATGGTACTGAATATTGAAACGTTTCATTTTTCTCATGTACCTAGATGGTAGAATGATGGAATATGTTACAACATATATGATGGTAGACTAGTCAAAGAATTCAAATGGTATTACCTCTATTTTAAGGCGAACAAAAGTAGGGTTACTTCAAATCATGACAAATTAGAATGCTTTAGGAGTAATCAATGAGCTGAATAAAAATGTAGAAATCTGATTTGATTCTTACCTCGGAGCAGTTGGTGAAGATTCCCATAATGTCTTTGTTTCCGAGCGACAAAGAGAGCTGCAAAGGAGTTTGTCCGTTGTTGGCTTGCTCGTTACAACTTGCTCCCTTCGACAAAAGGCCTTTGATGATATCGATGTGCCCATTCCGGACAGCGTCATGCAATGGCGTAGAACCATCAGTGCCACATTTCGACAGAGCAGCACCTTGGTCGATTAGACACATGGATACATCCTAATGACCACTCCGAGCTGCACAGTGCAACGCAGTCAAATTGGCACCTGAGTCTTCTTTATTCACCTTAGCTCCAAGCCTGACCAGATATTTGGTAATATCTAGAGACCCTTCCTTTGCACTCCATACCAATGCCTCTTCCTCACTCCATGCAAATGTGTTGATACCAACGCCAATACTTAGCAGGTAATCTGCTGTGTGGTGCTGGTGTCCATACAAAGCTAGGTCCAGTGCAGACTCTCCCATCTTTGTCTCCTTGTTTACGTCAGCTCTTTGATTGGTCAGATATTTGACGACGTCCAAATGACCATTCTGTGCAGCAATATGCAATGGTGTCAAACCGTCTTTATATCCCACGTTCATCTCCAATCCGTTGCTAACGAGGTATTTTACAATATTTAGAGAACCTTCCTCTGAAGACCATCTTAACACTCCTTTGTCCCATTTGCTTTTCTTCGCCTCCCCAGCGTTGCGTAGAAGACACTCTGCTACAAATAGATGGCGCTTGCAGAGAGCAAAGTCCAATGCAGTCTCGCCCAAATTGGTCTCCATGTTAACCTTGCCCCCCTGGCGGACAAGATATTTAATTATATCTAGATGACCATTCTGTGCAGCGAGGTGCAACGCAGTTGAACCGAATTTATCCCTCTTATTGACCTGAGCCAGTTGACTAATAAGACATTTGGTGACATCAAGATGGTCTTCCTGTGCGGCTATGTGCAAGGCGGTTAGGCCATCATTGTCTCTTCTGTTCACCTCAGCCCCATGACTAACCAGATATTTGATGACGTCAAGATAACCATCGGAGGCAGCACTATGCAATGCAGTCGTGCCGAATCTGCCCTCTGGATTCACCGTAGCCCCTTCACTGATCAGATACTTAGTGATATCAAGGTTTCCTTTCTGCGCAGCACTGTGTAATGGAGTCCAACCGCTTCCATCTCCACTGTTCACCTGAGCTCCTTCATTGATCAGATATTTGGTTACACCTAGATGTCCCCCTCCTGCAGCACAGTGCAATGGAGTCGAATCGTCATTGTCTGCCTTATCAATCTCAGCCCCTTTGCTGATCAGATATTTGGTGACACCAAGGTGTCCCTTCTGTGTGGCAAAATGTAATGCAGTCGATCCATTATCATCTCCAATATTCACGTCAGCTCCTTGACTGACCAAGTGTTTTATTGCTTCGCGGTGATCTTTCTGTGCAGCAGAGTGTAACGCAGTCGTACCCTCATGATCTCGATTGTTCCCTTCAGCGCCTTGACTAATCAGAAACTCGATGACACTAGTATGACCGTTTCTTGCAGCACCATGTAACGCAGCCCGATCTTCTTTATCTCCTTTGCTGATTTTAGATCCGTGTTTGAGAAGGTATTTGACGGTATCAAGGGATCCTTTCTCTGCAGACCAAACCAGTGTTCCTTCTTGCTCCCATTCCGTTCTATTGATCTCCCCACCGTTATTTATTAAGTACTCCGTAACTTTCATATGCCGCTGACGCATGGCAAAATAGAGGGCCGTCTGACCATTAGGTGTCTCTTTGTTAATTTCAGCCCCGCAACTGATCAGATATTTTGTTACATTTAGATGGCCATTTCTTGCAGCGATGTGCAGAGCCGTCGAACCGTCTTTGGTCCCCCTATTCAACCCAGCTCCGTTATTGATGAGATATGTTGCGGCATCAAGATGACCGTTCTGGGCAGCAAGATGTAGGGCGGTCCTACCGTCATCATCGCCCCTATTCACTTCCGCCCCGAGACTAGCCACATATTTCAGTACCTCATAAGAGCCTTTCTCTGCAGACAATCGTAGGGCTCGCCCAGCGTCCCATCCTGATGTGTTGACCTCACAACCGTTACTTACTAGGAATTCTGCTACTTGGAGATGGTTCTCTCTGAAGGCAAGATCAAGTGCTGTCTCACTTTTATTTGTCTCCTTGTTCACATCAGTTCCAAGACTGACCAGGTATTTGGTAAACTCAAGGTGACCATTCTCTGCAGCGATGTGCAAAGCAACCCGACCGTAAAAATCCAGTTTGTTCAGCTCAGCTTCTTTAGTGATCAGATATCTGGCGACTGGAAAACTGCCATGTGTAGCAGCAATGTGTAAGGGAGTTGAACCATCGTCATCCCCCCCCATGTTCACTATAGCTCCAAGGCTTGCTAGATACTTCATGACGTCAAGATGACCATTCCTTGTGGCGCTGTGTAGTGCGGTCTGACCAAAATGAGTTCCCTTGTTCACCTCAGCTCCTTGACTGATTAGATATTTCGTGACATCAATGTGCCCTTCATGTGCAGCGTAATGTAGGGCAGTTGATCCAACCGCATTTCCCTCATTTACGATTGATCCTTGATCGATGAGGTATCGTGTGACATCAAGATAACCATTCGCTGCAGAACTGTGCAACGCAGTCCCACCACCACCGGTGTCCTTGTTCACTTCCGCTCCTTCACTGATAAGATATTTGATCACTTCGAGATGGCCATTCTGCGCTGCACTCTGCAGTGCAGTCATGCCGTCATTGCTTTCTTTGTTGACATCAGATCCTTTACTGATCAAGTATTTGGTGATATCAAGATGGCCGTTCGCTGCAGCAGTATGTAATGCAATCTTATTTCTATATCTTCCCCTGTTCACCTCTGCACCCTGGCATAACATATATTTCGTCACATGTACATGACCGTTACTTGCAGCATTATGTAATGCAGTCCAACCGTCATCATCAACTTTATTCATTTCAGCTCCTTGACTGATAAGATATTTGGTCACATGAAGATGGCCATACGTTGCAGCATAGTGCAATGCAGTCTTTCCACCCGGACCCGCTTCATTTACCTCTGCTCCTACTTGAATCAGATCTCTGACGTCATGAAGGTATCCCTGGCGCGAAGCATGATGTAATGCAATATAACTGATACAGCTCCTTCTATCTAATCTGCCTTCCATAATGAAATGTATGTGTTAGTAGAATCATTACATATTCGAATTCTCTGATTAATTCAACAATTTATTCTGCCTTTTTCCCCTGATCAAGTGTCTTCTTTTGTATGAGTCATGGTGGCTTTTTGTCGCGTGCTCCTAGATTATGTTAAAATTCTACCATCCTCTAAGGTTTTAATTTTTATTGGTCAGCTCTCTCCTCGTCTTTTTTTTTCTTTCAAATGTTATGCCCTTAACATTCCCGGTTAATTATTTTCACAAACCTTTTCGTCGTTGCCTGACTTTCAGCATCTCGTCGTGTCATTCTTGCTCTTCCTTGTACTTTTTTAATGTTCCTTTCTTCTTCCAAATCTTCTTCTATTCTAGGGTCTAACTCTTTGTCTTTGCTGTTTTCTTCTTCGTCGTCGCCTTCAAATTTATCTTTATTCGGCGTGGATTTTCTTTACTACTAGCCTGCGGCTCCTTTTTTCGTTGTTTCCTTCTTTTCTTTTAATCCAAAATCCCAACCTTTAATTTCATTCAAGAGAGATCGAAAGAGAAAAATTGAGTTTTACGGCGTGTATCATTCAAATTTGAATATTCACGCCAGGAGAAGAAGAGAGAATGAAGGACCGACCTTTAACGTCACCATCCAAAACACGAGAATCAACCCGAGTGAAATTGTTACTGTCCCAAACAGCGTTATTTCAGGCGCACCCCACGACTCCTGTGTGTAGTAATTCATAATTTACTGAAGATATGATCACCAGCAGCATAGGTCTATGCTAGCAGTTAATGAATACATCTGAACAGGGTTCATTCCTTAAAGAACGAGTAACACAAAACCTCCTTTACAGCACGTCTGTATTATAAAATAATCTCACATTTAAACCTCTCTGTAGATCGGTCGTCTTTATAATTCCGCGGTATTTCCCCCACGCCATATCTCATTATTTATCACAAAGTAAGCCAAGCATTATATTTACACAAATTTATCAGCGTTATGATTCAATGGATACTATTCATTACTTTTTCAAATATCACAGATAACATTTTGAACCCTTCGAATTAATGATTAATGTGAAAGACACAGTATGAACTGCATATGTGACGCCTTATCTCGTTTGTTCATTGTATGTGCACTGTCGTTGATCCAGATATCTCGTCTTTACTCCTTCACGAAGCAAACTTTAGAAATTCAATTTAATCTAAAGGAATTAGAAGCGTCGTTATATCTTGGTTCTGGCTCTCCCCTTTCAACAAGAGGATCCTATGTTCGAATCCCACCAATAGCGTCAATTTCC
>BQKZ01000333.1:181171-201156 GCA_036244855.1 Temnopleurus reevesii
GGGAGGCGTTTTTTCGGCAATTTTTTCGGCAATTGTTTTTCTTTTTTTCGGCGTTTGTTTCCTTTTTTTCTCTTTTGGACGTTTGGACAAGATGGCAATGATGATGATATTGTATATATACCAAACGGTAATTAGACTAATTGGGCATTAGACCAACCGAAGAATGGACTGAATCATAATTAGACTAACTGATGATGAGACTAAATGTTAATTGTACCAATTGGTAAATAGACTGAAGCGTCGTGGCGTGCGCCTGAAATCAAGCTGTTCGGGACAGTCATAGACTTGGGTTAGTTCCTTCCTGTGGGCTCGAAGCCTGGTCACATACCATCTTTCGGATGGAGACGTTAAGATTGCGATCCTCTTTCTCTCTTCTTCTTCTGGCGAAAATATTCAAATTTGAATGATACACGCCTCTAAACTACATCCTTTCCTTTCCTTTTATGGACGAGGTGATAATTAGACGAACTAATGTTAGACAAACTGACGATAGACTAACCGGTAATTGGACCAAATGACGTTGGACAATCTGATGATTGGACAAAGTGACACAAGACAAAGTGGTAATTGGACGAAGTAGAACTAGACCACATGATGATTGGACGAATAGGCAATTGGACAAAATGAAGATGGACCATATGGTTATTGAACGAAATGGCTATTGGACGAACGGGATATTGGACAAAATGGTCATTGGACAAAGCGGCAATTGGACGAAAGGTTTATTGGACGACATGTTTATAGACGAAGTAATGTTGGACGAAGCGCGTATGGACGAAACGGTCATTGGACGAGATGGCATTGGATGAGATGGCAATTTACCGTTCGTTTTACTTACTAGTTTGTACTTGCAGCGTCATAATTAGGCTCGACTGAAAATAGATGATTAGGAGAAGAAATACCAAGAAATTATGATCACGTGGGGTTTTGTATATTTATGCATTAAATGTTCAATCGCACACAAAGTATGTGGGTATTGACATGCAACTTGAAACAAAAGTGAATTGTGAGGACATTTGAAAATTCTAATGACGTAAAATGTTTCTTTGTATGCTAATTTTCATCATATTCATGAAAAAACTGGAGATGACAATATTCCAGAATGAGGATATGAATTGTAATGTAGAAATATATTGATAATTATAGTAATACCAGTAAGTTGACTCATTTATCCAGAGTTCCAGTTCCAGATTCCAGAGACTATTCTCCCAGCAGACCATACAATAACATATTTATTGGTACAGTTTAATCGATTCAAGCATCCAAGCATGTTAGGTATGCACGTCCACTCACAGGGGAGCGAAGTATTCTAAAAAAAGTACTGCACTACAAACATTGGGCTAAATTAGGGTATGGTCACTTCCGACCGTGTCCCCCATCCCACCAAAGTACATCTAATTGGAGCGATATGTGTATACGTATGAATCTATTGATGAAGGAATCCTTTGTAAGAAAATTAACGCCATGTGTGGGATTCGAACAAGGCCTCTCTCGTTGAAAGGCTAGAGTCAGAACCACAAAACCGTGATGCCTCCACAAACCCTCCTACTAACCTGAATCAAATAATTTCTTATAAATGACAACTTATTTTCACTGTACGGTTTCTAAACGAAGATATACTTGGTTCAGCTCGTATGTCATGTTTGCTCATCATGTATAGTCCGATAAGTCAGATCTCTGCAATAGAAAAAAACAACTTTCAGCTCTTGATGGGGTAGTTTTGAATTATATGAATTCGAAAAAAAACCCGGATGTTTCACTAATTCCATTGTATAACAGTGATAACATTATTACCTTCTATAGATGTGGTTACGTCTTTTTCTGCCAGTGTCGATGATCCCTGCAGTATTTGTAGAGAAACGGTCTTCTTTCCTTCCTCGGCTGGTACGAACTGAAGATCAAAGTTGAGGACGATGCTTTCTCCATTCAGTAGGCAAATAATGGGTACCTGAGTTGTTTTCAATTAATAAAAATGATTGCAATTACAAAAAAAACCTCCATAATGGATAATAGTCGGCATATATTTTTTCAATATATATATATATATATATATATTTATATCCTACTTAAAAGATTGTATCCATTGTCATTGGTCAAGGAGCAGTCATGTGATTAAAAATATTTTCACTATGAAATAAATTGGATATGGCGTGACGTCATTCTCGGAATAGTTTTGGATATGTCAATATTCTGACGTCATCTTTTACGATAACTGGATATTAAGCTATCGATACCGCGATATCGAGATCAAAGGTCGTCGAAACATAAACAATAATGGCTGCAGAGGAATCAACGACAATTTATCGAGATTTAATCTCGTAGATGATGATGATTTGGAGAAATTCATTTCATCGACAAATTATAAATTCTATTATTATTTCGGTTTACTTGTGTAGGATATAAATCAAATATACCATGCACATTTTTCGAAGTACTATATGAAATTATGGATTCTTCGGTGACCGGCATAGTGACAATTTTCTTCGGGGCTGCACCCCTCATAAAATAGTGCTCTGCCAGTCACCTCACAATCCATAATTTCAACTAGAACTTCTCAGTGCATGGTATATTTGATTAATATATATATATATATATATATATATATATATATCCAGATATATGTATACATATTTCAAAGCTGTGAATATTAAAGCAGAATTCAAAACATGGATTTAAATGTAAGCTTAACCCATTTACAACTGGAGACTGTGCATTACAGTCCTACTACTCACAAAAAGATCTAACTATTGCTGCCTGCGTAACATTTTTAAGGACGATATGAAATAATTGTGACATGTTCATAGTTTTCCTGGTAGAATTGTCTTCGTATATGAACATATATAATGACTGTACACATACCGAATTTATCATTCGTAGCCCTAGAAGAATTGTTACAAGATCAGATTGGGAAATACGGGGTATTTCGCCCAGTTCAGTAGGAGGGGCAGTTTGAGGCGAATCATGTCAGGAGCGGTTTCGGACGGCTCATTTGCAAAAAGGGTTAAGGTGGGATTATGCTTTGAACATATCATTTTTACTTGAAAAATCGAGCATGCATTTTGAAGAAAAAAAGCATGTATAATGTAATATGCTCATCTTGAAATATGCAATCTACAACTATGCACGAATTCTTAAACAGTTGTTCTGGATGTTTTCAATCGTATTTCTTTAATCAAATGAGTGGAAATGTATATTTTCTTCAGAAGAAAAAATATATTTCTATGCTAAGCTAAACATACTCATACAATATCCTCCTTCTATAAAGATTCAACACTTTTACTGTCAGCTAATTGAAAATCGTGCACGTTTGCATCAGGCACCAATCCAAGTAAATGGTGAAAGTGTGCTCATTTGATAACTGAAATGAACGGCTTTCATATTTATTCACGCAATATTTTCAAATACATACGTCTCTGCGGATGTTTTCCGTGCCATAACGACAGCAGACGGTGAGATCTTTGCTCGGGGATTCTAAAAAGAACCTGACTGGTTTATCCACCTGGGGTAATGGCTCCAATATGCTTCCTTTCATGCATCCTGACTCCTGTAAATCAATGAAGTTGGTCATTTGGTAAATTTTCAAGAAAATAATGTAAGAGAGTGTGCAATTGTACGGCCCCTGCAAAAAAAAACAGTGCTGTGGTCACTGACTGGACAACCCTACTGAAAAAAAAACAAATAAATAAATAAATAAGATTACAGCACAATTTGGAGTGTCAGTGGTGTTGCGGTGCGCTCGACCGTATTTGCAATGGTGATGTTGCACAGAATCGTGGATATTCAACAGTGCACTGCACCCCCACTACCATTTCAAGCATACACATGTTTATTAATTTTTTTATAACATTTGTTAACTTTACGAATTTGAAGAAAAAAATAATACAAAGAAAGAAATAATTGTCATTCATTTTTGCACTCTGCATTATGCCAGAAGTAATGTATTCGCAGGTGACTCATTTTTCAACCATATATCATTGACTACACCTTTAAACCCATCTCATAATTCGTTCGATACTTCAAGATTGGTCACTAAAATCCGCAATAGATCTACATACCATACGCAGTTTCTGATTGGAATGGACCAAGCTCACACGCAATGATGGTTTTTGCGAAGATGGCATGCAAATGGGTTGATCTATTTCGCAGCAAAACTGCACCCCGGATACGTTGGTTGATGTCAAGGCCCATAGCTTAAGGTGGCGCGTAGAGAAGTGTACAGTTTTCTTCCTGACGCTGTAGTCTCCAGATGTCTGGAGGGTCAAGTTTCTGCGGCCGAATGTACCTTTGTAAATCAAACAAATGATATATATTTCAATCACATTGATTAAGGGTTTATGTCTAAGAACCCCAATCTTTTCTTATATATCCGTTGCCCGATACAAAAATCACATTTTTATTTTTATTTTTGGAATGATAGCTTTCCAAGATGACATATTTAGCATTTTGGAAAGTTATTCACATAATTATTACATTTGAGTGGTGTAATATTTGATCTTAGAAAGACAACATGCAGCTTTGGGTTTTTGGGGGGATACCCCGGAATTCCAATGCTTATGGCTTAATACAATGGCTCATAAATTGCAGTACTGCAGTTCTAATGAGGTACAAGTTCTGTAATTTTGATGAGAAAAATACTGCAATAATACTAGGGTCTAATACTGCACTACTACCGTGGTTAAATGCTATTCGGGCATATGTAATTCCTTGCTACTAAGGTACAATCACTGCAGTAGTACTGGATTAAGTTTTACCTCAGGAGTACCTCAGTGCTGATAGTTTTGAAGAAATGAAGTACAATTAATGTAGCCCTACTGTGGTAGAAGGACTGCAATACAATAATAACACTTTACGGCAGTAGTACTGTATTACTCGACGAATTCAACTCTGGGACTAGTATGAAGTTGTATTACTGCAGGACTTTGGTACAATACAACTGCAGCAGTATTGTGTCAAATTTAGTAAGATAATGATTGTACTTTAGTATTGCAGTGCTAATAATACAGTGCTATTGACACAAAATTTTACAAGGGTATGCACTATGTTTGAAGATTTTTTAAGTACATGCAAGCAGCCAGAACTTGCGCACATGGGTTATTTTCCTACAGATAAACTGCAAGCGAGAACCAGAAATTACCCGATTGAATTGCGGAAGATTTTCTTCAGATTCAGATCCAGAGCCTGTAACATATAAGCTGCAATTAGACTTACGAAAAAATATATCGTATCTCTTTTATGTTATAGGCCCCTAGTATGTAAAGTATTCTTTGTTGCACATTGAAAAAGTGGGTACATTGAAACATCTTGCTAACGAAAAGGATAAGTGTCCATGAATATCTATTGTGAAACTGTTTCATATTGAATCAAGTGCTGAAGCAAAGACGAACACAATTTCTGCTTGAGTAGGCCTAACTGTAATAACTGAGCGTCACTTGGCCTGACCTAATCATATCTGATTGGTCATCTGTTTTACGTCTAATATTCAGTAAAGTTTGAAAACTCTGTATCATCATTTTTTTTCATGTAGATGATCGAACGTATGAAAGATTTGATGAGCAACTTGACCACCTGGGTAAAAACAGCTCGCGGAAAATTTCCTCAAAGCACTGAATGTAGACTTATGGTCTAAAGAGTGGGTGAGCACTTGCAAACATTTTTCAATTAGGTTTCAGTTTATTACCTCGCCCTGTCTGTGTGTATAGGGCCACGTTGAACTCATCTTGAAAACATTCAGGATCGATGCAGTGAGGAAGAGATACAGTCGCCGGCTTGAGAAGCTGATGGGAGAAAGAACACTCCACAATAGGGGTAATCAACACCTCTCCCTCCAGAAGCGGAATCTTGACATTGTTATGCTGAGAGAACCTGATTGTTACGACTGATCGCATCCCTTTGGGTAGAGCTCCTGCAGGAATGGACACCTTGACGTTGCGTTCCTTGAGTATCAGCTCGCCGCCGTGATGATCCACGATGGCATGCGAGAAGGAGTCTAGGAACCCTTGATGTGATTCCATCGCTGTATTGGAGTAAAACATGAACAAAGTACGTACCAATTAAACAAAATAAATGATACATGACGACTTCTTCAATAGGGAGTAACGCTCGAGTCTTTCTTATGTGCTGCGTAAATACTTTTGTACTTTTCAGTCTTGAGATTGAATAAAGATGAATTGCTGGTCGTCCACATTGCGCACATTAAGAATACTTTCACTGTCAGAGAACGCAGGGATAACCTGTTTTAGGTATAACAATGTACGAGAGTATGATAATATTTCTTAAGAATAAAGAACATGTATTTACAGATTTTAAAGAATCACCGATATTAAAATGATGTTACATACAGTAGAGCATCTTCAGACATTTTCATGAATGCTTGTTACAATTCCTTATAATTTCTGCCATAAAAGCTCTTCCAAAAGGCCATGTTTTTCCTTATTTTTTGTTTTTTGCGGGGGAAATTCCTAATATACAGTTGCTAGGCTGTNTGATCTTAGAAAGACAACATGCAGCTTTGGGTTTTTTTTTTTTTGGGGGGGGGGGGGAATACCCCGGAATTTCAATGCTTCTGGCTTAATACAATGGCTCATAAATTGCAGTATTGCAGTTCTAATGAGGTACAAGTTCTGTAATATTGATGAGAAAAATACTGCAATAATACTAGGGTCTAATACTGCACTACTACAGTGGTTAAATGCTACTCGGGCATATGTAATTCCTTGCTACCAAGGTACAATCACTGCAGTAGTACTGGATGAAATTTTACCTGAGGGGTACCTCAGTGCTAATAGTTTTTAAGTAATGAAGTACAATAAATGTAGCCTTACAGTTGTAGAAGTACTGCAATACAATAGTACTACTTTACGGCAGCAGTAATGTATTACTCGACGAATTCAACTCTGGGACTAGTATGAAGTTGTATTACTGCAGGACTTTGGTACAATACAATTGCAGCAGTATTGTGTCAAATTTAGTAGGATAATGATTGTACTTTAGTATTGCAGTGCTAATAATACAGTGCTATTGACACAAATTTTTACAAGGGTATGCAATATGTTTGAAGATTTTTTAAGTACATGAAAGCAGCCAGAACTTGTGCACAAGGGTAATTTTGCTACAGATAAACTGCAAGCGAGAACCAGAAATTACCCGATTGAATTGCGGAAGACTTTCTTCAGAATCAGACCCAGAGCCTGTAACATATAAGCTGCAATTAGACTTACGAAAAAATATATCGTATCTCTTTTATGTTATAGATCCCTAGTATGTAAAGTATGTAAAGTATTCTTTGTTGCACATTGAAAAGGTGGGTACATTGAAACACATTGCTAACGCAAAGGATAAGTCTCCATGAATGTATATTGTGAAACTGTTTCATATTGAATCAAGTGCTGAAGCAAAGACGAACACAATGTCTGCTTGGGTAGGCCTAACTGTAATACCCGACCGTCAATTGGCCTGACCTAATCATATTTGATTAATACTCTGCTTTACGTCTTATATGCTGTAAAGTTTGAAAACTCTGTATCATCAATTTTTTTCATGTAGATGATTTGAAGAGCAACTTGCCCACCTGGGTGAAAAAAAAACCACCGAAGATTTTCTCAGAGCACTGCATGTATTACTTATGGTATAAGGAGCGGGTGGCCGATTGCAGAGCAAATTTGAATGAGGTTTCAGTTAAATACCTGGACCTGTCCTTGTGTATAGGGCCACGCTGAACTCATCTTCAAAACATTTAGGATCGATGCAGTGAGGAAGAGATACAGTCGCCGGCTTGAGAAGCTGATGGGAGAAAGAACACTCCACAATAGGGGTAATCAACACCTCTCTCTCCAAAAGGGGAATCTTGACATGGTTATGCTGAGATACCCTGATTGTTACGACTGATCGCATCCCTTTGGGTAGAGCTCCTGCGGGAATGGACACCTCGATGTTGCGTTCCTTGAGTATCAACTTCCCGCCGTGATGATCAACGATGCCATGCGAGAAGGAATCTAGGAAGCCCACATGTGATTCAACGGCTGTATTAGAGTAAAACATGAATAGAGCAGAAATGGAAAAATTAAATGATACATGGCGACTTCTTAAAGGGGAACTTCATCCAGACATTGATGTGTGCTCAGTGGATGAAAAAAATGCAATGGTAAATCTGTGAAAATTTGAGCAAAATCCGACAATCCATCCAAGAGTTATGAATTTTCAAAGTTTTGATTTACACCACTCATGGGCTCCTCAAATTTGCAACGTACAGGAACAAAATGGCTGCCAACATGGAGAACTCTACATTCGATTAATACACAAAATTTCACATTTTCCTCATTTTCCAGAAAAGTAGACAAAGTTGTGTTTCTTCGGTTAAATATATTATAGCCACATCAATTCTGCAAGCATTCCAGAAAGAACAGTGTTGATTCCTCAGTTTAGATATAATATTGATTCATTTTCAAAAAATCTAAATTTGGAGTTCTCCATGTATGACATCACAGATTATGCTACTTAGCTATACGCATGCCAATTCAAGGATGCCCAGCAGAGGTGGAAATGATAACTTTGAAAATTCATAACTTTTGAACGGATTATCCGATTTTGCTCAAAACTTCACAGTTTGTTCATCTGATTTTTCGTCATTTACTGACAGTATATTATTGTCTGGGTGTAATTCCCCTTTACATTAGGGAGTAACGCTCGATTTTTTTTAATGTGATGCGTAGATATTTGTGGCTGTATCTGTCTTGAGACTGAATAAAGAGAATTTGCTGCTCGTCCACATTGCGCATGTTAAAGGTACTTCTACTGCCAGAGAACATGTGGATGACGGGTTTTAGGTAGGTTAATATAAGAGAGTGTTCGGATATTGTTTAATAATAATAATGTCCATGTATATATATTTCACAGAATTACCGATATGCAAATGCTTGTTCGAGTATTTCTGTAGACATAACATATTGATTAAAAATTGCTTTAACACGATATAAACTATTTCCGAAAAGTTAAGTGGGCCACAGACAATAGAACCGTACACCGTGTATTCAGCTGTGCGGACACAACAATCACAACCCGGTTCCGATTTGAATAGCATCATAAAGGACCAATGAATTTACGTTCGACTTGATTTTTCGAAAATAGTTTATATCGAGTTCTTTTAATTTCCCCACCCGGAACAAAAAAATCTACAATGGAGCCCAGGTCTGATATGAGAGAGACCCCAGGAGATTGAAACATAAATCAGGCCTTTGTGACACATTCCGGACGTCATAATTGGTGGAGCAATGAAATCCTTAGTACCTGTCGCTATCTGATCTGCTGCATTGTTGAAGCAGAACGCCTGTGCAATTTCTAACAGTCTTTCTCTTGTTCCTCCGTTGGAAACCCATTCCTCAAGGATCTGAAGAACAATCCGATGCATGATGGTAGGAGGTGGTGTCAAAGAGGTGCACATGGCCTTCATGATGTCAGTGAGCTCAAGACAAAGGCAACATGCGAGCGAGAGAAGATCTGGAATAGTGCATGCCATTCGGGAGATATCAACAAGACCTACAATGGAAAATAAACTTGCACTGAGCAGAAGGGACAAAGGACAGTGACAAAGTAAACAGCGACATTCAAGCATTCACAATAGCTTAATGATCACAAATGAAAATCCCAGGCGCTACTCTTATCCAATATTTCCACAGAGTAAGAAGGATGGAAATTTCTTTCGTGTCCATGTAGCTGTTGTTATTCATGTTAATGCGTGGATGAAAGTTGTTTACTTTGTCCCAGGTCTTTGTCCTTTCTGCTCACATTGACTGGAGTTAACATATTGGATAAATACAAGTTATAGGATACACGAAAGGTATTAGGAGCACAGTGTGAGCAGAATGTTAAAATTATCAAATGACTGTCCAAAATGTGTAGTGTTTTTATATTGAATCGATTAGTGTTGGATGTAATAACTTTCACTTTTTGAAGAGCGAACCAAGCTCGAAAAAGAATGAGCGTTTCAATTCGCAAGCAATAATATGCAGTTGATTTGTAATTAATTGCAACACCATACATGTAACAACACATCCTAAGACGTTTACCTGATTTTTCATCCTGGATGCTGTATTCTTGTAGCAGATTGTTCAGCCGTTCCATCCTTTCTTTGCTTTCTAAGGTGGCCAACCAGTTCTTCAGAAGTTGGTGCGCTACTCTCTTTATCGCTGTAGAATCGGACGGTGAAACGATGCCAAGTATGACGTCATCTTTCAGGCGAAGAGCTTTTCCAAGTTGCCATGCCAAAGACAAACTTTTAACTTGTAGTGCAATGGCAGCCTGTTCTCTCATACCCGGTGTACCTCCACATCGGTCGATGTCCTTAGTTGTCAACTTGTAATCTACTGAATTAAAAGGAGAGTCTACCATAATTTAATAGTTTACTAAGAACATAAACAATAGCAGAAGGGGTCCTCTAGACTTGAGAGGCGAGAGTCAGAACCACTACACCACAGAGCTTGCATTTTGTAAAATATTTTATAAAATACGATCAAATGTGACACCTCTGTGGAGGCAAGAAATTACTGGAATCTACCAGGGCCGAGAAGAGATAAACCAATACCTACAAAAACACGACTTTGCTTTTGCTTCTCATTAAAGCTAAACCTATTAAAGAGCAAGACAAAGGAAATTTTCAGAGGTCTAGTAGGAGGGTTGGATAAATAATAATAAAACATGATGATTATCGCACCAATGTTACATCAAAACATTGAAGATCCTTTTTTGCAACCTACGTCTATGACTCACCTTCGTCAGAGCAGTCAATCGTCTCCATAAGCTCAGATTGTGTACACTCTGGTTCGATCTCTTCCTGGGGTTCGGACGTAGCACTTCGTTGAATTTCTTCACAAGTGTCTTCTTCTACGAATGAATAAAGGAATAATCGCATTTGGAGTCAATAAATACATTTCCTGTCTGGATAACTAGGCTTCCAATATTCTACTTTCACTATCGACTTCTGTGAAGTCCAAATATCATTGTAAAGAAAATAAAAATTGATATTGCCAAACGAAAAAAAAAATGTAATAGCACATTAATACTTCAATCACGATACTGTAAGATATCCATGCCATCGATTTGGAATTTCGTAGCTTACCTCTTGTGATTTCTGGTTTTGATGCCTCCTTAACGGACTCCCAAACTACAGTCAATGCTGCCATAGCCTCAGGACCGGAAGGTTGATCCTTTTTCCATGTGGATAGCATCTGAATGTTGGCATCTTTCCTGTTATAGCAGGTGCGATGTTGTATATGTTCCAGCTTTCTTCGACTGAATCCAAACTTCTCGCCCACCTCAAAATAATCTTCAGGTTTGATCTTACGTGCCAGTGCCAAGAGTATTCGATCAGGGATGCCTCTGAATCTTAGAATGCAAATAAGTCGGAACGCTAAGATATATAGGTGTATGTATCTGCTTTGTATACTCTGGAAAAAGCGCTATATAAATATAGGTGTACACTAAACTCTTTTCTTATGTATATTAGAACACCATATAAACTACAATATTTCCGAAAGGTTAAGTGGGCTAATCACAATAGAACCGTACGCCGTGTATTAAACTGTGCGGACACAACAATCACAGGCCGGTTCCGATTTGAATATCATTACAATTTTTTCGAAAAAAGTTTAGATACATCACGAAATGTCTATTTGATTTTGTGATATATGCTTGCTTATAACCATGATCACCTTTTGTACATTTATAAACGTGTATTTTAGAATTCTTTACTTTGAGTAATGGAAATGCAAACGTCGATGGATGAAAGATTAACAAGTTTTTGAAAGAATCGCATAACATTTTGTGTTTCGGCTATGTATGCTACATGTGCATGATTGGAATGGTTAAGCTATTAAAAGTGTTGGTTTTCTTTCAAGAAGGATGGTGAAAAGTGAGTACATCTTACCGTTCAGGCTCATTAGTAGATTCGGCTTGATGAATTCGACGGCAGCAATGAAGATTATTATTTGGAAAACAAAGATATAAAAGAATTCATAAGCAATACTATTTCCATTCTTGTGTACATGTGTCAGGGAAGAACAAAGTTCTATGTAGAAAAAGTTTGCCTTCCAATAAAAGCGAATGTACAGTTTATAACTGCCGTAAAAATTGCATCAAGTATAATTTTAAACTTAGGTCTATTTGGATATAAAACATTTATAGTTGTTATTTTACAGTAGCTCTTTGTAGACAATTGGTTGACCTTTCTATGAAGGGAATAACATTTAAATGTAGTCAAACCTGTCATCTTTATATCGCCGCTTGGTAAATCAAAATTTTCGAGGGCTGAAACAAAGGTCTCTTTTGCTTCATTGCCCGAGGGTTGATCCTTCCTCCATTCTACCAGCATGTCGTAGATGGCCTTTTCTCGATCTCTAACCCTCCGATTATCGATGAAATCCAGTCGCTGGATACTGAACCCAAGAGCCACTCCCAGATCATAGAACTGGTCCACCGTCATCATATTGGCTATATTCAGGACGTCAACATCGGTATCTATGCCACGTTGCGAAACTTCCTCTGCCGCCCTGTTAATTAAATCGGTCGAGAAGATTCCTTCATCTATTCCCTAATACAGTAAAAATGCTGCCAATATCAATTCAATCTTAATGTGTTCATTATGCACGTATCTAAGTTCGATTTAAAAGAATTGTTACTTGTGAGCTGGGCCGTTTGTCTCATTGATTTGTGACGTTTTTCGAATAATATTGCACAGGGAAAATTGCCTCATGTTACTCAATTGTAGCCCAAGTCTATTAAGTTGTATGTTTGCCGTCTTTATATTCATTTATTTCATTGAATGTACATACATTCTCCCGTGACATTTGCAAATACTGCAGATTTTAGAAATGGACTCTTGTATGTAAAATTAATATACTCACTGAATGAATGACGTCGGTTCGGAGGGAGAAAGGCTTCCCATTCCATCTATAAAAATAAAAGAATTATGCACAAACGCATTAGTTACTATCCTTCTTGTGTTATATGTAATATATGCTTTATACTTGTTACTAGAATGAAATCTGGATGGATCAGGACCCAATGTAAATATTTTGTATGCGATTTTCCTTTGTAATGCTGCTCAAATTATGTTTACTTAAAATTGTTCACATGTGTTCTTTTGTTATATTGTTTGTTATCTAAAAGAAAATAAAAATCAGTCAATAAGTCAATGAAAATGCACAATTGCTACAGTATCACAGATGTGCTAAATCATTGACCCACATTAACAAAACTAATCTAAAACTAATATGAAACCATTATAAATTCAGTTCTCTATTGGTGATCTTGTATAAGTTTTTTTTTTTTACTTGGAAACTGTGCAAAAAGGTCTTCAACCGGAGTCGTCATCACGTACAAGATAGTCAAGAAATATAGATATTGGTGTGAGCCGATCCTACCTTGATATCTGATGATGAAGGCAATCGAGCGGGATACTCCAAACTTCCCCGTTTGTGCAATCGTAATGCTAATGACGGCGAATACACTTTCCCCCTCTCTAGGTATTATTGAAATGGAGGTAGAGAGTCTTGCATTGCTTCGAAGATCCTTAAGTAAAAGCGTCTGTCAAAATATAAGGTTATTAGGTCAAACTTATTAAATGCATCCTACGCAAAACCTGATCTAGGGCATGTTATTTTTCACGGCACCATCACGATACAGACTTGATATAGGAGTAAAAATGGAATTTAAGTCATGAAAAAGTAGCACGTGACGAAAGACGATTCATTGATGAAATAACGTTGCAGTTTCACTTATACATATCATTTCTGTAAGCTGTATCATGCATCGATCTTCATTATCATTTTAAAGATGGGGATAACAGTCACCAAACTACAACAACAATGACTTTATCACCTTATATTGGGTAAAGTCTTACTTTGGTTGCGGACACTTCGTCGTCCTTAGAACATGTCACTGTAACATCACCAGATTTGGTTTCAATCCAAAACGCCGCTGGACGATGGCCCTGGTGATATGAAAGTTCCTTCTCCTCATCCTCGATCTCCTGTTGAAAACCGAGAAAAAATTAACATCAATTGAATAACGTGTATTTTTTCTTCGACAACAAAAATAAAAACACGTACGGAATAGCAATTTACGATTGCAATCAAATGATAGAGCACACGAGCAGGATATATTGAATCCAATTTAAGACAACTGGATTTGACCATACAGCAGTGAGTCATATCTGGATTGAACATTAATACTTTTTACCATCGGCTTCCATCTAAAAGTTCTTGGCTCTAATCTATCCAATGGTATTCATTTAAAACTTTATTTAAAACTTGATTTAATTTCTGAAAAGAACCAGTTAACTTCATTGAATGAAAAATTATACTTAGCATATTGAAATACTGTTTGTACATTTGTTTATTTGTATACATTGTTATATTTGTTATTGTCTGCAAACAGGGCCTCGTGGAAGACCACCAAATAGGTGATATGGACAACCCTCTATTTCATTCAGTAGATCTTCTGTGTTGGGCTGTGCTTTAATTTATCATTTTAGAAAAAGTATCCTCACTGACCTTGGTAATTCCAGGAACTTGTGTTTGCATATGAAGACGAATTTCGATCTCCTTGCATCTCTCTATCGTGTCTGGTATGTATGCTGTACACAAGAATTGTTGTCGAATCAACTGTCGTTCTAGAGGGATGATGACCCAGTAGTCAGCACTATGATCGATGTAGAGCTCAAGATGTTTCCTGTAGATTTTGCAGTGCGGTGATTCATCAGGAGAAGGGGAAGATGTATGCCTCCATATTGTTGGAAGACCTAGCATTGATTCGAGAAAAAAAATAAATGTGTGCATTTTAGTCAGCTGAAAAATCAACAGGCAATTGGAAGTAACCCAAATCTTGTACTGCTAAGGAAGAAAAAAGAAAAGACTTGAACCTTTAGCATGTTTTAACGTGATCGACTGCAATTTGTCGTGAGAAAACCAAAAGTCTGTTGTTGATTATGGGATGGAAATATAGGCTATATTACACAAATATATATGGTTCATATCACTTGAACATAAATTGTTTCTTTTGTAACCTTATTAGGACTGCTACCGTGACGGTGTAAGTTAGGATAGATCTATAAACACTTTGATCAACTGTGATCCAGTAGTAAAAAAAAAAACAACAACAACATCGGACATACATGTAACAAAAATGGGATACATTCCTTACCAGAACGTGTCTCCCATTTCCTCGAGACAATGTCCGGTATGACCTGTTTAGGATTGAGGATCAAGGTAGAGTGTGGTATTTTGATCTTGACTGGTTGTTGACAGATCAGGTTTGGAGGGTCACATCTGATTCCATAACACGCCATGGATTCATCATCCTCGATGTCAATAGCTGGAGGATATCGTAGAATTGAGAATGACATGTCCCTTCGTTCGCTTGGCGGGTCTGCACGAGGTTGAATTGTCACTGACACACCGTGGCTCTCCAATTCTATACCCTGACGAACAGAATCCACAATTTGACTAGATATGGCTGCAGGTAACAAGTCTAGTGGATCGGATGAAGCTTTTCCAAAAAAAAACAAAGAAAGCATAATGTTGATGCCAAAAGCATTTAAGAAAAATATAGGTTTTACGATATCCATCTTCATCTCTTTTGATGGTGTTAACACTTTGATGTTTTAAAGATACAAAAAAGCGGTGAGGCTATTTATAAAGTGACCTTTTATATATTCCGGGAACGTGAGAGAAGTCATCTATTCATTTAAAATCAATTTCTTAAAACATTTGTGGGCATTTCTATGAAACTGCAGCATCGCTTTTAAAGCTACTAGTGTGGGTATATTCTTCTTGAAGCAAATGAAGAACACGCATAAGTTCTTTACTTACCTCAGAAAGATCCTATATCATCTTTTGGAAACCTGAAAATAATCAGAGAGGAAACTTTTTAGAACATCAGTCTTTGTCTTGTGTAATAATATCTTAAATTAATAATGACATAATATAAAACAAATTGCAGTAGTGCAATGGTTACAATTCATTTTAATTTCATTGAGATAGGAAATTACAGTTCTGATAGTGTTTCAATTTATAGATTTTACCTTGAATACAGCATCTGCCTGATATCATCATCTTTCGCATATTGAATCGGTACTCGCCCTGTCTTGTCTCCAATATCTGGCCTTGCACCATGCTCTAGAAGGAAAAACACCAAAGCCTTCTCAGGTAAAATGTTCCCACAATAGAAATCTTCTGATATCTGCAACAAAGAAATATGGTCGATATGAATGGATGACATTACAGTAATATTTACATATTCGTACCGACATTTTTTATTACTTTTTACACTAACTACTTACACCTCTGTATTATGAAACATGATGTAGGTTTGAGTATATGAAGTTTAGGAACAAATAATTCAAGGGTGCCATTTATTATATGCAATGAGGTGTTCATTCTGGAAATAGTAAACATAGCTACGACAGCTCAGACTCTTCCACCACAAGACAGTAATTGAAAGCCATATCAGCAAAATATATATTTCTAGTCCAAATAGTGACGAAAAGAAAATTGTGTTATATTTTTTCAAGAACGTAATTCTGTACGATCTTGAATAACAAAGAAAATTTAGATTTGACCTAGATTTCTAAATCTAAATTTCATATTCTCACTTTTCTGAGAGTATCAGTCTTCTGAACCCTTCTCTCTTCATTGTAGCAGAAGCAGATTGCTTTATGAAGACTGGTCTGTCCATCGTGTGATTGTGCATTTACATCAACTCCCTGGTTAACTAATCTCTCAACAGTAGATGTTCGACCATGTTCGATGGCAAGATGGAGATGAGGTATGTCAATCTCCTCAGACTATCGAGAAGAAAGTAAATCAAGGAAGAGATAAAAATCAACCAAACAGTTATCAAGAATTTGTTAACGCTGATTTTCTTTTTCCAATCTGCAGAATTAATAATTTGGTAACAAAGGGTTCTTATGTATGCAAACGTGTCTATATATGTCTATGTTTTTTCTCTAATTTTCGAGGGGTACACACTCTGCATGCCAAGCTTTTCAGTAGACCCCTCAATTTCTAGGCCCGTCATTATTTATTGTTGTTAGAATTTATCATTGTACCCCATGTAGGATTTCTAATCCAGGAATTAATTTATGTATCATGATTTCTTTAAAAATTTGTAATTGATTTTGATTTAATTAAAGATTAAAGTAGAGTAAACTGAAACTGAAACTGAAAAGGTTGAAAATGACCTACATTGCAACAAATCATGCAGAAAATTGCAAGTGAGTTCGTATGTACATAATCTATATTAACGCCTTTTCTATTTTTGGATTGTTGGCATGTGCATGCAATGGAAAATTGTTTTCACACAAGACCAAGTGAAAGCCAATTATTTTCCAAAATGTAGAGATTTAATAATTCATAAAATATGCGGACTGAAAATTATAGTAATTTAGGATGCAACATAAATTATGAAATAATTTCATATAGAAGTGATTTGAAAATAAAAAAGAGGCAAGATGATTGTATAATTATCATAGAGAAGAAGATCAATAATGCAATTTTCGATCTCACCTTGATGCAGTTGGTGAAAATTCCAGTGATATCTTTGTATTCGAGCGACAAGGATAGTAGTAATGGAGTTTCCCCATTGTTGTCTCCTTCATTGAATCTTGCTCCTTTCAACACAAGGCCTTTCACAACGTCCACGTGTCTTTCCCGAACAGCCTCGTGTAACGGTGTACGACCCTGCTTGTCCCCCTTGTTCACCTCACCTCCTTGACTGATTAGATACTGGATTATATCAAGATGACCTCTCCTTGCTGCACTGTGTAATGCAGTACGGCCACCATTGTCTGTCTTGTTCACCTCAGCACCTCGACTGATTAGATACTGGGTTACATCAAGATGACCATTCCCTGCAGCTCTATGTAATGCAGTCCAACCAGCATTGCTTCCCTTGTTCACCTCAGCTCCTTGACTGATTAGATACTGGATTACATCAAGATGACCATTCCCTGCAGCTCTGTGTAATGGAGTCGTACCACCATTGCTTCCCTTGTTCACCTCAGCTCCCTGACTGATTAGATACTGGGTTACATCAAGATGACCAGTCAATGCTGCAATGTCTAATGCAGTCACGCCATTAGTTTCTCCGTTGTTCACCTCAGCTCCTTGATTGATTAGATCTTTGGTTACATCAAGATGACCATTCCCTGCAGCTCTGTGTAATGCAGTCCAACCATCTTTGTCTCTCTTGTTCACCTCAGCTCCTTGACTGATTAGATACTGGGTTACATCAAGATGACCATTCCCTGCAGCTCTGTGTAATGCAGTCCAACCATCATTGTTTCCCTTGTTCACCTCAGCTCCTTGACTGATTAGACACTGGGTTACATCAAGATGACCATTCAATGCAGCAAAGTGTAATGCAGTCAAACCATCATTGTTTCCCTTGTTCACCTCAGCACCATGACTGATTAGATACTGGGTTACATCAAGATGACCACTCGATGCAGCACTATGTAATGCAGTGCAACCACCATTGTCTCCCTTGTTCACCTCAGCTCCTTGATNCTTGCATTTTGTAAAATATTTCATAAAATACGATCAAATGTGACACCTCTGTGGAGGCAAGAAATTACTGGAATCTACCAGGGCCGAGAAGAGATAAACCAATACCTACAACAACACGACTTTGCTTTTGCTTCTCATTAAAGCTAAACCCATTAGAGAGCAAGACAAAGGAAATTTTTAGAAGTCTAGTAGGAGGGTTGGATAAATAATAATAAAACATGATGATTATCGCACCAATGTTACATCAAAACATTGAAGGTCCTTTTTTGCAACCTACGTCTATGACTCACCTCCGTCAGAGTAGTCAATTGTCTCCAAAAGCTCAGATTGTGTAGGCTCTGGTTCGATCTCTTCCTGGGGTTCGGATGTAGCACTTCCTTGGATTTCTTCACAAGTGTCTTCTTCTACGAATGAATAAAAGAATAATCGCATTTGTAGTCAATAAATACATTGCTTGTCTGGATAACTAGGCTTCCAATATTCTACTTTTACTATCGACTTCTGTGAAGTCCAAATATCATTGTAAAGAAAATAAAAATTGATATTGCCAAACTAAAAAAAAATGTAATAACACATTAATACTTCAATCACGATACTGTAAGATATATATATATAATATATATATATATATATAAAACATAAATTTGGATTCCTCAGCTTACCTTTCGTAATTTCTGGTTTTGATGCCTCTTTAACGGATTCCCAAACCACTGCCAATGCTTTCATAGCCTTAGGACCCGACGGTTGATCCGCTTTCCACCGGGATAGCATCTGAATGTTGGTATCTTTCCTGTTATAGCAGGTGCGATGTTGTATATGTTCCAGCTCTCTTCGACTGAATCCCAACTTCTCGCCCACCTCAACATAAGCTTCAGGTTTGATCTTCCGTGCCAGTGTCAAGAGTATTCGATCAGGGATGTCTCTGAATCGTAGAATGCAAATAAGTCGGAACGCGAAGATATGTTGGTGTATGCTAACCTCTTTTCTTATGTATATTAGAACACCATATAAACTATTCCGAAAGGTTAAGTGGGCTAATCACAATAGAACCGTACGCCGTGTATTCAACTGTGCGGACACAACAATTGCAGGCCGGTTCCGATTTGAATATCATTACAATTTGTTTTCGATAAAAGTTTAAATACATCACGAAATGTCTATTTGATTTTGTGATATATGCTTGCTTATAACCATGATCACTTTTTGTACATTTATAAATGTGTATTTTAGAATTCTTTACTTTGAGTAATGGAAATGCAAACGTCGATGGATGAAAGATTAACAAGTTTTTGAAAGAATCGCATAACATTTTGTGTTTCGGCTATGTATGCTACATGTGCATGACTGGAATGGTTAAGCTATTAAAAGTGTTGGTTTTCTTTCAAGAAGGATGGTGAAAAGTGAGTACATCTTACCGTTCAGGCTCAT
>BQKZ01000334.1:13518-30721 GCA_036244855.1 Temnopleurus reevesii
AGAGTTGTAGATTTGAATCCCACTCATGGCATTAATTTTCTTCAGCAAAATATTCAGGCATGAATATATGTAGGCCTATTCCTTGGAATAGTCCACATTCATAATGTATTCAAATTGATTAATGTTTGCCCTAAGACGAACTATTAATTTCGCTGTCATTAAATAATGAAAATACAATGTTCAGAATGCCACTTGCATACATTAACGTTGCTAGGTTGGACAAACATTGTAGCTTGACCAACCTAGCAACCATTACATGCTTTCCACATTCTTTCTATTGAAATACGATTATTTTATGTCAAGTGAACAAATATTTTGTCATTATTCGTTTGACGAAAAAGCGTGCATAAAATTTGAATACATTAGGAAAGTAGTCTATTGCTTGAGCACTGGTAGTCAAGTAGAATCCCAGCAGGACCGTGACAAATTATGATAACGCTGGTTTATTGGTGAATATGATAGTCTAGGGGGTATTAAACACAAGTCCGGTGGGTGTTACTGGGGCACCCTTGGGGAATTTTAGTTATTGGAATTTTAAAATTTTACGGAGGCACATATCATACGGGATTTTTTTGCTGCAATAGCAGCACTCCTTTTGAATCCCATTTTCGGTGTCACTTAAGGGCCTCCGTAATTTGTCGATATCCACGAATGACGAAAAATGAAAATATCATCTTTTCATGAATTCTCAATGCTATATCTCAAAATGATATGATATGATCCTCAATTTACTTCATATGGTCCGATATTAACAAATCACCAGCTTGCTCGTGTTTAACTTTTTTTTTGTATTTGAAGGTATAGCACCGAGAATTCATAAAAAAAAGACATTTTCGTTTTCCGCCATTTCATGGATATCGAAAAATTACGGAGGGTAATCGCCTTGAACACTCTGTAGAGTGGATACATGCCCTATCAAAATTGCGTGTATTATTATCATTACTACCAGTTTACGGAAACACCACACAAAGAATAAATAAACATCAACACGAGTCTCTCCATTATCGTTTCTTTCAATTTATTCTACAACATCATCTTCTTCTTCTTCTTCTTAAAGTGATACATAACATATTCATCTTGCTCCAGGCGTGAGCAAATATTATGCAAATGAACTCAGTCACAGAAACAGTACAAAGTGACCAAATACACAGTTTCTTTCTGTGTAAATATATTGTACATGTTTTCTGTACAAACAACCTGGTCTCTGACCGATTGGTGATAAAAGCGGAGAAAGAAAAGTTAGAGATGACCAAAGCAAAGAGTAAAACATAAATGGACATGCACGAAATTGTTTATGACGATGATGAACATATGAAACTATAATTTATAGTGGAAACTCGCTGTAAAAGGAGATCTGGCATAAAACTATTCCTGACATAACCAGAAAATCATATGGTCTCAACTCTTATACCATGGCGTGTTTTTTTTTTGACCCTGCTATAACAAGATTACTGCTATAACGAGGTATTTTTTTGTGGCTTAAAGTACATCAATACACTGAGTTTCCACGGTATGTCAAAAAATGAAAGTGGGATAGTGCGTGTTTGTGTTTTGTATTAATATAAAAAACAATGAACACAAAAGGGATAAAGAAAATTCTAATGTAAAGAAAACTCTTTACCCCTGATCAGAAATGTGTGTATTGTTATGAAATTAAGTATTTATTTTGTATACTTGCCATTCATGTTTTGTTTTTAAAACTAATTCACATACTCTTGTTCAAAGAATAATCATGCTCATCAAACAATTTTTATGTGCTATTATGAATTTCCATGATTTGANAAAAAAAAGGCATACAAAGGGTAAGTTGGGAATGTGAAAATACTCCCTCATTGGAACATTGTTTTGGTTGGTTCAAATGGCTTCGCCTTGCAATGGGAATGTGATGTATGGAATCTATGGACACCCCCCTCCAAGAAATTAAGAAACTAATCTTAACAAAAAAGTATATAAATGTATTCGATTATCAGATATTGAAAAATAAAAATAAAAATAAAAATTTGTTACAAGCAAGAAAAATAAACAACAACGAAGTTCTTGCCAAATGAAGTGAGCAATAATTTATAGGAGGACTCTAAGCAGACACACAAAGCCGGGATGGGGGTGCTCCCGCCCCACCCCTGATCAAGAAGTCGGTTCGCAAAATTATTTATAGATACAAAAATTGGCAAATTATCACAAACCATAGGCGCAAAAATTGATCTGAGGATATTAATGAGAGTGGATAAATATATAGAAGATCGAGCACTGGAAGCCTGCACTTGAAGTGCTTGTAAGAGTAGGAGGGTTAAGTCGAAGCTCTGAACAATCCGTTCCAGTTACATTTAAAATTGCACACAATGAATGATTTGAAATATCGATAATACAATAATCAATGACATTACCAGTGTTTATAGTAGCTGGTTCTTTTTTAGATTACAAAAATTGTGGGTGACAAACAATTGCTATATTGGTTTCCTGAAAATGAAGTTGATTGCCGGAAGTGACGAGCACGGGCTTTTCTAGCCGCCCATCTGAATATGAGTTTATGGAGTTCAAAATCCCTATGCTCACATTTTGAATATTATAGGTTATTTGTCAGTTTTGTTTGAATATTGACGATCAGTATTTACTATAAATGAAATTAAATGCAGTATATATAAAACAAAACGAAGCTTATTGAAATGATCTTGCTTCTTAATGAAATTGGATGTGACAATTACATTCTATCATGCATTTAAGTAAAATCACAATGTTGGTTAACGAATTTAAATTCTCATAAATATTTGAAGATGCATGTAGACGAATATGGTTGAAGGAATTTCGCATGTTGATGTAGCGTCGGAAAAACGATACCACTCGAAATTGGCTGAACATAGATATTTGTAAGTGAACAGAGTTGGCTGGGAAAACCTATAATAATATATTATGATTATCATAAGTAGTAGTAGTAGTACTAGTAGAAGTAGTAGCAGCAGTAAAAGTTGCAGTAGTAGTAGTAGTAGTAGTAGTAGTAGTATAAGTAAAGTAGTAGTAGCAGTAGCAGCAGCAGTACTACCAGTAGCAGAAGTAGTAGTGGTAATAGTGGTACTAGTAGGAGGGAAGAAAAAGAAGACAACACAAGTAAAGTAGAAAGAACATGAGGAGAAAATGGTGAACTAGAAGATAGAAAATGAAGCTGAAACTTGAAGTTTTGTCTTGCTTCCCAATACCGTAATCACTTTAATGTAATCTTTCAAATAAGCGGAGGTGGTATAGAGGAAACATGAACAATACTTCTACTGTTATTTTCCCTAAATAAATGAAATCTTTGAAGGCCAACGAACTTTGCCACCAATCTTCTTTTTTTTCGATGAGCTTGTCGAAAGTAAACTGTACGATAAACTGTGTCACAAACCCACATTGTCAAACTATGAATCCACAAGAGAAAGTGGGATTTTGAGAGCATTAATCAAATCTAATACTTGGTGGTCATACTCGGTAATGCAAACAACCACATCATAAATCTCGGCATCACCCACCAATCTTGGTTCAGCAGTGAAGCATAAAACCGATCTGTGATTTGTTAAAGAGTTTTTTCTCTCATGTGCTTCATCAAGCCCGGAACCAAGCGGAGGGGGTGGAAGCGTCGTGGTGTATTCGATCTGACTATCGTATTGCATTCAAGCCAAAAGGGTCGCGGTTCGAATCTCAAACATGACGTGCATTTATTCAGCGGGAAGGTCATCTAAATGATAATAATAATAATAATAATAATAATGTCTTATTTACCCAGGGTAGCCACATTCAGCTGTAAGGTAGCTGCTCTTCCAGCGGGCCCTGCATAACATAAAGTTATTATTAACCTTCTCCTTTCGTAAATGCCGAGCGCCTGGCAAGAAGGCAGATGGTCCCATTGTTATAGGTCTTTGGTATGACCCGGCCGGGAATCGAACCTACGATCTACCGTTCATGGGGCAGACGCTCTACCACTGAGCCACACATGACCGGTATATCTACATTGCCCTGATGCAAGTGACCACGTCAGCAGCATACTAGAAGACGGGGATAATAATAAATGTTTGCATGAACTAAATAATTCCGTGGTAATAATAATTATGCAATTGCAGGGTCCGTTTGAAAAACATTTTTTTTAAATATGTATTATTTCACCATGTACATTGACAGCACACATTGATATAGTTCATATACAAACAATAATGCACAGTTTTATCGTACAAACAAGCTTGCGTACAAAATAATCTTATCTAACATGTCTAACGTAATGAACAGTAAAATGATACACAATTAACGATATCAAAATTTTACCTCCTGATAAATTATTCGAAAAAAATCGAAATGAAAATTTGAGTCGCTTGCATTTGAGTCGGTATCTCATTACAAAAAAACTGACTTCAAAAGAAACTCAACCCATCTGAAATAGCAGAAATATGCAGAAATGAAGGTCGTTTTCAGTATTTGAAAGAATCTATTTCAAAACTTATCTGATTAGCAAAGGAAATGATGTGGATTATGTGGATAATACTTCTAATTTGTTGGTAATTGGCCAGACAGAAATAAATTAGTCTGCGTATAACGTTTCCTATTAATGCTTAGGATAAAGGTCAATTACTTCAATTATTTCTGTAAAATGATAATAATATTTGAACACTTCTTTTTTACGAGTGTTCATTTATATTTGATCATATTGATTTTCTTACACAAGCTATACCGGTATTTGAGAAAGGTCGCTGCCATTTTTGTTACTGGAATATACTCGGCTAGACCTAATGAAAATTGTCTTACTTTATAAGGAGAAATTTCACAACAGTTTTAAATTTTGGTAAAATATATTAACAATGCGTTTCATATAGGCAATACGCACCCCTACGAATTTAGCCAGATTACAATTTGACATCCAGGGGTGTGTATATCCAAATATATAATATTTTCTGGCTTGATTAAGTCGATGTGCTGGATGGAAGCTATGTAGCTTCCCAAATATAAATTTACAAAAATATTACAGGAATTAGGAAAGCTTTTATCGATTGGATTTAGATTTTGATGGAAATGAAGGCAAAAATGAGAATGATGACGCACACGTGGGCATTATGCTTAATCTTGTAAATGTTATATTAGGCTATACAGGGGTCATGAACGAAAGGGAGAGAGAGAAAGAGAGAGAGAGAGAGAGAGAGGGGGGGGGAGGGAGAGAGAGAGAAAGAGAGAGAATGTGCTTGTATGTGTGTGCGAGAGTGAGTGAGAGAGAGAATGTGTATGTGTGTGTGTGTGTGTGTGTGTGTGTCTGTGTATGTGCATGAGACAGATACAGATAGAGAGAGAGAAAAGTAAGAGAAGATTTACGAAGAAATTAAGATATTCAGTGGGTGTTGTAACTAAAGATGAGAGCGAGGAAAGGGAGAAATTAGGAAAGAGGGAGAGAGAGAGGCGAAAAAAAAATGAAAAAGAAGTTACGGTCAGTGTGGTAGAATGAGACAAGGGAAAATGGAGAGAGAGAAGGAGAGAATGGGAGAGAGAGAGACAGACAGACAGAAAGAGAGAAAAAGATGGATTGTACATGCATTTTAAAGTGTGAATAAAAGAAATAGAAAAGACATTAAGAATAAAAAGTGAGTGTATTACAGAAGGCAAAGTCACCGGCATAGATATATATAGATAAATCAAGGAGGATGAAAGATAGATGATGGGAAATGGAGAAAAAGATAAAAGAGATATAGATAGAGAGAGAGGGGGGAGAGAGAGAGAGAGAGGGGGGGTAGATTCAGATCCATTAATGTCAGGGGGGTAAGATAGGCTCCGATGACTTAAATGAAAACGAATTCACCACTATCAAAGGGGGTGTGAGAGAGGCCACATGTGTCAATACTACAAAAATGAATTGAAAAAAAGTCTCCCTTCATATCAAATACTTATTCGGGAAAATGGGGAAGAGCTGTGGCGCTGGCACCAATAGTGGGCCGTTTACCCCTCTCAAAACCAAATGGAGAGGGTAAAAATTAGAGAGAATAGTGGGAGAGCTAGAATGGGGGTTTGCAGTCCATTGCAATCGCAATGCCTATATATATATATGTTCATATCATGCTTGGCGGTTTCTTTATTTCCATTGATATAACATTTTGATCTTTTACTGAACATGTTAAATGTAAGTATAGTAAAATGCAAAACTGTTTTAAATTGATTTATATTTAACGTATTTCATGTTGCTGCACATATTTTTCCGTAAAATAAATACCTCGGAAGGAGGATAAAAAGAAAAAAAAAGTATGTTCATATCTACCGCAGAAAGCACGAACAATAGTTAAAACAAGAAATACATTTCAAAAGTGTAACGTTTCTATTGATACACTTTGTACTTGGGGTACAGAACTTTTAGGAATTAGGTCTAATCTATTCTCTTGATTAAGATTCCAAATAAAGGTATCGGATTGATGAGACAATTACATTGTCATAATTGTGTAGATTACTATGATTAAAAAAAGATAAGGACGGGGAGTTAAAATATTTTACAATTCTGAAACCAAATTCCTCAATTAGAATGTTATAACACGGCTGAGTTTGCGAACTCGTAGAAGCTGCACATTCAGATATGATATTTCTATGTCATTTTTGTAAAGTATAATAGCGTGGAGAGGTAAAATTATGCACGCGTCCTGGGACTTTATCGGGGCTCGCCCTCGGATATGCAGAAAGAGAGGCAAAACTATGTTAAATGTGGCGCAAAATTATTAGTAGGATTCAAGATTCAAGATTCAAGATTCGTTTTTATTTCATTTTCCAACTCCCCCCCAAAAATGAAAAATATCAGATTCATAGATGCATCAAATAATAACATAATTGTAGACTTATAAGTACTGATACGATATTAAAAGATAATAAGTAATCCAAAACCAAAAAATCATCGATGCATCAAATAACAACATAATTGATATAACGGATATGTTGTTCAAATATAATAAGTAAATTAGGATGCGAAAATTCCTTCTAGAACATTTTAACTAGTTGGGGGAGGGGGAGGGGGAGGGGGATACGTGTCAGGTCGATAAAGAGGAAGAGGAGGACTAAAAGGTTGAGGGGGAGAAGGAGAAGTAAGATGAAAATGATAAATGATGTCGGTTATGACGATGATGAGGATAACGGTCACATCAATGACAATGATGATGTTGGTAGTGATGATGGTGTTGGTGACAATGATCTTAGAGATGGTGGTGGTGATGATTTGAATAATGATGATGACGATGGTGATGGACATGATGAAAATGGGGTAGAGGAAGAGGAGGGGGAAGAAGAAGATGATAATGAAGATGACAATTATAATGGTGCATGATGTTGATGATGATGATGATGATGGTGTGAATGTGATAATTATGAGGAAGAGGATGGGGGGGGGGGCAGGAGGAGGGGAGGAGGAGGAGGAGGAGGAGGAGTGGAGGAAGAGAAGGAATAGGAGGAGAAAGATGTTAATGGCATTCGATCTTCATGAATAATTAAGATGATGATAATGATGATGATGAAAATGAGCTTATAAAGGTGGTGATGATGTAATCTCAAGTGTGGAAAAACCCCATCCCACGTAAAAAGCCATCGATGACGAACAATCGTTGCGAGTAACTAGACATCTTCGTATAATTAAAAACATGAGCATGGATATATCAAACACAACAACACAAATATCCAGAAAAACGAACATGATTGCCCCAACTTCGCCAAGAAACAGGGCATAAATCAAACAAAGGACTCACAAATTGTAAAGTATAGCTTTGCTGGACAGGCGAAAGAAAAAATATAGAATCACAAAACGAGAATAAAACCGATATATCAATCCACAATAAGTACTCGGGACTCGAATATCGGACATTTATTAGCAATCTGAATAAACATGGACTCTAAAATAAACCAGGAGCGTTGGCGCTCTTTATTGGTACTTAATGTCGGTTTCTGATAGATGGACTCTACATAGGTGGGGTTCGACGGGGACGGGGAGACGCCGGTCGGGCCGGCCTGGATGGACGGATGCCCCGGCCTTCCGTCTGACCTGCTCGTTGAGATTTATGATTTGCAGATAAAGATAGATTTAATTGCGACGGAATAGTTGACCAATTTCCATGGAGAATTTTCACCTAAATCGATTGCTAGATTAGCTTATTGCAAAGTGATTACTCGTTCATGGGAAACCATTGCAATAGATACATTGCCAAAAAGTTATGGGTCACTTTTTATTTTTACTACTTCAGAATACTAGTCCCATTTTTCAGGATGTGTATCAGGGATGTCATTCATTTTATGATGTCATTGAAATAGTTGCATTCGGTTATTTTCAGATATAATAATGATAATAACATATGCTTAATATATAACACCCTTCTTATTATTTGTATACACATTTCAGGATGACCATGAACTTTACATATTTTGCACTAGTTACAGTCCCCTTTTATCATGTTTATGGCATTTTATTCGCAACATGCCTTTTTCGGAAACCAAATTTTCGTAAATGCATGTCCGTCAGCATCGTTCTAAACTTGACGACGTGGTAATTTGATGGGAATGTACCTTGAAATAAAAAATATAAATAGATATGATGTTCAGAATTAAATGATATGAATGCAAAATAGCTGGAAATAAAACTGGAGAAGAGAACAAAATGTCATGTTTGAGAGAAAAACAACAACTTTCAACTAGGATTGAATAAAATATTAGAAACCTTTTCATGACGAACTGGTAGAAATAAAAACCCTCTGGAAGATGACTTATCTTAACGTCAATATATCGTCCGTGTTTTCAAGTGACGGTCACCAAAGGGTATGCATGAAGAGAAATAAATTCCGACATAGCAACAATTAAAATGACATTCTATTGAAATCTGTGTTTATCCTGAAAAACACCGTGTTAGAACAAAATTGTACTTGATTTCTTGCAATATTGCCCTTTGGCAACCTTCACTACTAGAAACCACAGACGGTATTCATGAAATTCGAATAATTCACAAGTACTATTTTCCAAGTTGCAGAAAATGGAGGAAAACATGGTAACAAGAAAAATGGTGAAATGCCTCAGAATTCCCCTTGAGAGCATGTGAATCTAATTACTCGATGTAAAAGGAGGGATAATTGATGTAATCCATCATAACATTCTCTAAAATGTTTTTCATTTTTCATTATCATCTATAAAACATATTCATGATATCACGGGGATTTCCTCAAAACATGGAGGGCACTGGCCCCGCCAAAAACAACGCACACTCCACTTCCATACATTAATAAATTTATCCAGGATATAGAACGCGACAAAAAGAAAATACACGAACAGAAAACAAAGAGCGTAATCCATTATTGCATATTTATGGAGATGTAAGACTGATGACAAGTTTCTATTGGATTAGACAGTTCAGACGTTGCAAGCAGTGAAAAAGATGGCATAATGCGTCCCAAGTCCATTACGCTGGTTGTTGTAATCGTATGCCATTATTACTTTTCAATGGTTGATCAAAAGTGACAGTCTGTCTTTTAACACTGCATTTTGTTTGTATTTTCGAGGGTGAGACATTAGCGGGTCTCTGGCGGATAAAATATCTCCAATGTATAACCACCCAATTACATTTAAAAAATCACCTAAGGTTTCTTCACGTTTCAAATTCTTATTGGTGAAATATTCATTGAACCTTTGCCTGTCCATTATAATGTGTACTTATATCAACGAGTATCTTTATTATGTTCTGTTCAATTGAAAATGTCAAGATTGTATTTTTTTTATTTATTTATTTTTTTTTTTTTGCTACAGAGCCTCCAAGGACAATTGTTTCAATCACTAAATAAAACAAATAGATCAATAAATAAGTAAATAAGTATATAAGTGAGTAAGTAAGTCAATATGTATATAAATATATGAATAAATGATTAAATAAATGCACACCTCTCAAATGTGTTTCTTTCTTCGCAGAAAGGCGACACGCTCATTTTATTGATATAACTATTTGTCTATTTATTTTGTGTACTGGTCCAATATGATCTTTTTTTCTTTTTTTTCCGGGGAGAAAGTGGGGAAACTTCAATATACCACTTTCATAATGTATCCAAATTTTAAGCACGCTTTTTTGTCAAACGTACTACGATAAAATATTTGGTGACCTGATATCAAATAACCGTGTTGTAATAAAAAGAATGTGGATAGGATACAATAATTCTGACTATTTTACTCTCATTGTTTTTGAAAGCTGAATACATAGTTCGTATTTAGGCAAACATGAATACAGTTAAATGCACTAATTCAATTCAATTTAAATTTTATTCCATATTCAAATAGATGAATAGATAATAAATTACGAAAGCGGTCCATGTTTTCATTGAATCAAAGAACATTTATTTCAGATATTGGAAAGAGAAACGTTTTTGGATATGGCCGATAGAAAATAGAAATTGTAAAAAGAAAAAAATAATGAAAATAACAATAATAATAATAATAAAGAAAATGCAAGGCTGCTCGCCCCCACATGCATACGTTCTTTCTTTTTGAAAGGGTATTCTTTCGAAAAGCTGGTTGCATGTATTCATAACATCCGACAGATGGAGATGCCCGTTTTTGTGATGAAAACAATGTAGGGAGCAATGCGTGTCGGCAATTCGTGTCAGCGTTTCACATCTCAATAAACGACTGAAAATAAGGAGCGAAAGATATCAAGCATAATCGGATAAAAGTAAAATGATCAATTTCCACAAAGAACTATCATATCTCTTCCTCTCTCTATTGGGGTATTGCTCAAAATCAACTGCAAATCAACTGCACCTTTGCCAATTGTAACGCGCAATTTCATTCGCGCACGGTATGCGCATTTAACAAGACGCGCATGAAACATTGATTTTGATTGGCGTGATCAATTGTAATTTTTGAGTAACACCCCCTATGTCTATTTCATGGGCGTCCATGATTTCCAATAATCGGGATGAAAAGATGTTTCGCAGGCATGGGAGGCAAAACAAAAATCCACGGCCACCATCCCTCCACCGAAAGAGAACGACCAAACAAAATCATAAATAAATAAAATAAAACTAACAATAACAAATACACACACTCTCACACAGGAAGAAAACCACGAGCAGGTGGGCTAGGAATATTGAGTAAAGAAGTACTACCGCACAATTCAAAATCATGAGAATTGGTCCCTATTTCAGGCAGATAGGTTTTACTGATCACAGCTGTTTCTAACGACTATGGTGTAATCATGATCCCACGCTTTTAAGTCCTTGCAAAAGTTTCTGTTGTTGAGAAACATAACCAAGGTATAACAAAAGACAGTGACGTTATCACTCCTGTACGATTCTAACCGTGGAGGCATCATGGTGTAATGGCTAGGACTATTGCGTGCCAACCAGAGAGTTGTAGATTTGAATCCCACTCATGGCATTACTTTTCTTCAGCAAAATATTCAGGCATGAATATATGTAGGCCTATTCCTTGGAATAGTCCACATTCATAATGTATTCAAATTGATTAATGTTTGCCCTAAGACGAACTATTAATTCCGCTGTCATAAAATAATGAAAAAAACAATGTTCAGAATGCCACTTGCATACATTAACGTTGCTAGGTTGGACAAACATTGTAGCTTGACCAACCTAGCAACCATTACACGCTTTCCACATTCCTTCTATTGAAATACGATTATTTTATGTCAAGTGAACAAATATTTTGTCATTCGTTTGACGAAAAAGCGTGCATAAAATTTGAATACATTAGGAAAGTAGTATATTGCCTGAGCACTGGTAGTCGAGTAGAATCCCAGCAGGACCGTGACAAATTATGATAACGCTGGTTTATTGGTGAATATGATAGTCTAGAGGGTACTTAACTCAAATCCGGTGGGTGTTACTTGGGCACCCTTGGGGAATTTTCGTTATTGGAATTTTAAAATTTTACGGAGGCACATATCATACGGGATTTTTTTGCTGCAATAGCAGCACTCCTTTTGAATCCCATTTTCGGTGTCACTTAAGGGCCTCCGTAATTTGTCGATATCCACGAATGACGAAAAATGAAAATATCATCTTTTCATGAATTCTCAATGCTATATCTCAAAATGATATGATATGATCCTCAATTTACTTCATATGGTCCGATATTAACAAATCACCAGCTTGCTCGTGTTTAACTTTTTTGTATTTGAAGGTATAGCACCGAGAATTCATTAAAAAAATGAGATTTTCGTTTTCCGCCATTTCGTGGATATCGAAAAATTACGGAGGGTAATCGCCTTGAACACTCTGTAGAGTGGATACATGCCCTATCAAAATTGCGTGTATTATTATCATTACTACCAGTTTACGGAAACACCACACAAAGAATAAATAAACATCAACACGAGTCTCTCCATTATCGTTTCTTTCAATTTATTCTACAACATCATCTTCTTCTTCTTCTTAAAGTGATACACAACATATTCATCTTGCTCCAGGCGTGAGCAAATATTATGCAAATGAACTCAGTCACAGAAACAGTACAAAGTGACCAAATACACAGTTTCTTTCTGTGTAAATATATTGTACATGTTTTCTGTACAAACAACCTGGTCTCTGACCGATTGGTGATAAAAGCGGAGAAAGAAAAGTTAGAGATGACCAAAGCAAAGAGTAAAACATAAATGGACATGCACGAAATTGTTTATGACGATGATGAACATATGAAACTATAATTTATAGTGGAAACTCGCTGTAAAAGGAGATCTGGCATAAAACTATTCCTGACATAACCAGAAAATCATATGGTCTCAACTCTTATACCTTGGCGTTTTTTTAAACCCTGCTATAACAAGATTACTGCTATAACGAGGTATTTTTTTGTGGCTTAAAGTACATCAATACACTGAGTTTCCACGGTATGTCACAAAATGAAAGTGGGATAGTGCGTGTTTGTGTTTTGTATTAATATAAAAAACAATGAACACAAAAGGGATAAAGAAAATTCTAATGTGAAGAAAACTCTTTACCCCTGATCAGAAATGTGTGTATTGTTATGAAATTAAGTATTTATTTTGTATACTTGCCATTCATGTTTTGTTTTTAAAACTAATTCACATACTCTTGTTCAAAGAATAATCATGCTCATCAAACAATTTTTATGTGCTATTATGAATTTCCATGATTTGAAAGAAAAAAAAAATGAATAGTAGGTCTACTCAAATGAATTCCTACCAAGTGACTGGTATAGTTCTGATTTTGGTAGATCAATATGGAACATTATTCATCACTACCATTATTAATATAATTTTTGTTATCATTATCATTATGTTAGTATTATTATTGTTGTTGTAGATGTTGTTAGCACTACTATCATCATTGGTAGTTGAGTGAAAACATAACAGACTGTATCATCCAGCATATAAAGAAATATCTCAAAACATATTTCTTGCAACAATAAAAACTAAATAAAATGAGACAATCATTAATTAAAACATGCAACAAATAAGAGTTATTACAAAACAATTTCTGTAATTTTATGGCACCAATTTTTCCTTTTCTCTTGGCTTTCTCAACAGACAAACGCCATTTACATCTTAACCACTCAATAGGCTTTAGAACACGTGACAAAATATAGCGACTCTGAATAAATCACAAATCAACAGAAACAAAAAGTTGAGATATTACACATAAGAGTATCATCGTAGCACACATTAGATAAATTTCAATAAATCCTTTGTATCCTGTACAATAATAATAATAATAATCAAATGGCAATGAATGGCAATGAATACGTTTTCATGATAAAAGAAAAAACAAAACACAAAAAATGGTCATCACTTTTTTTAAAAACAGATGCAGACAAATCAATACTTATCATGAATACAGTACTTCCATTATATCAGAAAAATTGATAGTGTTGACTTAATTAGGTTTCGAGATTGTCATGTTACAGATGAGGAATTCATAACAAACATTACTTCATAGCACGATTTCATTAGAAAAAAAATGTACTAAAATCAACATCATTCATAATGTTTACATCCAAATATAAAAGCAATACAGGGTCATCTCTTGACATTGATCACATATATAATCAAATCTGTTTGAAATATGATGAGGCGAACCAAAAATATAGACAAGCTCAGTGTTTTTTCTTTTTACAAACTTCATGAACTGTGTATTTTCCCCGTCAAGCATAACATGATTCTCACAAATATTTCAAAAACATCAAAGCGTAGAAAAGGCACAATTTTCATCTCTCAAAAATAACTTTTAATTTTCTGTAATGAACTACAAATGGAAACTCCTCAAATATTGTGAGTCACAAAATAAAATCTTCTTATCATAGCCAACATGAACATCTTCAAGTTTCAAAAAAAATTTTTTAATATCTTGGGGTCATGTTATGATATATCAGAATAGTTCATTCCTTGAAAACAAAAGCAAGATGAAGATTTACACAAGCTGTAGCTGGGTAATAGGCTTTAGTGTTAATATAATACAAATAAATCCTAATACGAAGTACATAAGCTTCAGTTTCTTTTACTTTTATTTTTTTTTTACCATTTACTTTTTCCTTGGAAAACAAATGCATCTTTCTGAACTTGATTTATTGTGCAAAATCAATGTAATAATCCTTTTGTAAAGATTACCAATAGAAATATTCCATTATATATCGATTTCAGCCATATAATCAAGGATAATGATTCTATATAATATAATGGCACTTATAATTCTGGACTAAAAGTTGCTGTAGGGTGATAAATATCTGCAATAGGTTAGCGACAAAAAGTTCAGAGATTGTTTTACGCATTGATTGTAAAAACATGAGGGTAACATTCATTGCTGAACATGCTCAAATATTAAGATCAAAACCCTTCAAGAACAAGATTATTTTTCATATGGGCACAATATATCCACCAAGTCAAAAGCACGATCACAATTGATGTAAAGCCCCGGTCACATAGAGGCTTGGAAGCAACACGATTCAACATGACTCTTTGTTAATTCACAGTTAACTGCCTTAGAACAAAGAGTCATGTTGAACTGTGTTGCTTCCGGGGGCCCCATGTGACCGGGGCTTAAGTATGAAGCATATCGCTAAAGGAAATTATCACATTAATTTACTTTTATTCAGTGTTCATCTTTCAACATCAAAGCAATTTGCATTTGCCTAATTTGCAAAAAAAATTCAGAGAAGTTGAAAACACTTTTTTTTTTCGGTAGCTGGGCAGCCCTGATCGTTAAAATTAGGAATGATAAATTAAGTGGGCCTAATGCAGCAATTAGTATCCTCTGAAAAAGGAGCTGTATAAAATCAAGTATAATTGTCATTATTATCATTTTGAAGTAACAAGAGGAGTAAAAATGATTTATATGGCTTCTCAAAATCAAAGAAAAAATACATTTTTCAAATATCTTAATATAAATTCCATAACAATTAGAAATTTCCTCATAAAAGTCTGTCTGATGAAACTTATTTATAGTTTACATGATAAAGCCAAACAAGTGGTTTGTGTCACACTATGCTTTGGGTTGCAAATATTGAATTTTGATAGAAATTGGTTCCGAAAATAGTAAAAAATATGAATATGTACTATACTTCATTGAACAAGCGATTAATTAATTACAGTGATCAATAGCTAGTAATGGACAATACACTACAAAAAGTACTGACACAATACAATATGCCGAAATAGATGGATGCCCTCATTTCCAAATTCGGTTTCGCTCTTCAGATGTCTAGGGGTGTCGCTTGAAACTTGCAATCAATTGCAGGTTGAAGTTGTTTAGCACATGCCAATTCAAATCATTGTTTCATGAGGTTCTTGTAAATATATCAGACCATGTGCATATGAAAATACACCTATCAGTTTGCAACAGATATGTTTATTTGAAAGCTACTTTGTAAGTAGCACTGAATAAACCTTGCACCCAGTAATTCTTTATTCATCATTTTCTCATTTCATGTGTACATCGATTTCATGTTTGTACTTTTATTTGTTATTTTTATATAGAAAATCAAACCAACCAATTTGCAATTGATCATAAGTTTCTAGCAACACCCCTCAGTCTGCCTTTTTCTACTCCTTTCTTCATCCCCTATCTTTTCTGAAATCCATAATGCAAAGGACGTATAATATATCCGTTTACATAAAAACCCATAGTTGCAAAAAGAAAAAAAAGCATAGTCTATCAGTTATCAATATACTGTAACTCTATCTGTATAAACTTCTCTAATCAAACATCCTTCTTCTGTACTGTTCATTTCAATTTCCCTGAAATATTGAGAGAAAAAAATAGATCCAATAATTCATATATATACACCTGCAGCCAACATTGCTTCCAATATATCTGTAAGTACTTCATTGAAATGGCAATGCGAGATGATAGTGTCGATCCCAGCAGTTTACAAATATAAGTACTTGCTAAAGTATATTGTGTAAAAATATAGAGGACACTTGCTCTTAAGAATTCTGGGCCAGGTAGCAAAGGTTTTGTAATTAATCACTGATTTGATAGAGCCATTCTGAGTGCTTACTGGTCAGGCTTTTGAACAAAATTTGAAAAAGAATTTCATGATTTTCCATGACTTTTCCCTGACTTTTCACAAATTTGTGAAATTCCCTGATTTTTCATATTCACTGACAATGCTATGACTCTTCAGAAATCGTTCATGTTCACTGACAATACCATGACTTTACATGACTTTTCAGAAAAAAATTCCAATTCACTGATAATGCGATGACTTTTCCATGATTTTCACAAATTTTCCCAATTACCTGACAATTCCATGACTTTCCATGACCAAAATATTTTCCAGGATTTTTTAGGCTTCTCCATGACTGCGGATCCAAGTTCGTTGAAGCAACTCAAATTAGCACACTTTTGGATGTGATGTTCGATCACATACACACTTCATTTTTGGTAGATTTATGATTCACGCAGTGCGATACCTTTCCGTTGAAGAGCCAAGAGCCATTCCCAAAATCAGGGCCCACTTCATGTGATAAATAATGCACATTGTGAAAATCACATTAAATTAAGTCAATACCCCTAATACTGTGTTTTTGATAAAGCAAGAATTCATTGCATGAAATCACATTGCAACAAACCTTACAGAAAACATGAAAATCAAATGCCCACAAAAAATGTAATGGCTCGTATTTCTCAGAATACCAAAATGGCTATTAAGAGTAAATATTAGCTTCTTTGATGAAGGAATTTTACTCTTGGATATAAGTACTCTTACTAATTGCAGACATTTGTATTAA
>BQKZ01000334.1:40116-50633 GCA_036244855.1 Temnopleurus reevesii
ACATTCACCTGTACTTGGTCCCATCATCATATAACCCTCATCCTCATTGGACGGTGCTTTCAGTCCGCTGCCAGTAGAGGGAGCCATCCTCGGACTGGGCGTTGATGAGAGCTGTGCAGCGGGGGAGGGGCTAGTTGTCAAGGTGACAGAGCTTGGTCTTGACCGGTTGCTAGGCGTCATCGCCATGTAGGAGTCCGGCTCATCGACGACTACTGCAGAGGTAAAATAGAAGGTTGGCGTTACCTTCAACTTTACACTTCAATGGGCATTTATGTAGGCCTACATTTTCAGTCCCAGCATTGTGAACAGAAGGGACAAAGGACTGCTACAAAGTAATTAACTTCATTTAAACCTTCCCAATAGATTCATAAGCAAACTAGATGAATCCTCGACTGCGCCAGTTAAAATTTATGCCTCCGCCATCACACAATCAGAAAGATATTTACGGCTTGTTCCATGCCATCAGAAATCAAAACGTTTTACAAATTTTGGGCACTGCGACCTTTGACCCCGTGAACCCAAAATCTCATCAGTTCTTCCTCACATGCTGGTACACAATTGAGCTAAGTTAGAAAGAAATTGGTTCAATTTTATAACAATAATGAGCTTTATCGGGTAATTTTGTAAAATCATTTTGACATGTGACCTTTGAAATTTGACCCACTGAAACCAAAATCTAAACAGCTCATCCTCCCATGCTCATACATTTTTGAGCAAGTTTTGAGAGAAATTGGCTCACTTATATTGAAGTTATTGCGGTAACAAGCTATTTGGGGTGATTTTTACAAGTTTTTTTTACCCTGTGACCTTTGACCCAATGAACCCAAAATCTAATCACTTCATCCTCAAATGCTTATACAAACTTGAGCCAAGTTTAGTCAAAATCAATAAAGCAGTTCTGAACTTATTGCGGTAACAAGTTTCGGACGGACGCACGGACGAACGGAAAACCCAAAAACATAATGCCTCTGGCACCACCTTACGGTGGCGGAGGCATAAAAGATAAAATAGCTTCCCTCTCTATTCTTTGAATATGTGCATCATCTATAGTTCGACATTTGTCTGACAAATAAGAAGACAGGTATTTTCTTTTTGGGTGCATCTCGCTATGGTGAATGCCTGAATGGAAATTGCTCACTTTGACCCAGTTCATTGTTCCTTCTGCTCACAATGCATCATTTGGTGAAAAAAATAAATGAATTAACTGCAAACATGCAGGGATAAAAATTCTAAAAATCAATCCAACAAGCTTTTTTACCATGCCATAATGGAATCATACTGAACTCAAAGGGTAAAACAATCAAATGATAGGATTGATTAGTTGATAATAAAACACCATTATAAATATCACTTACATCATGGGCATGCAGAGTCATGCAACTAATTCATGCAGTTTAACAGAAACTATGATCAGATTTATTCATGTAATATAAGGATATAAGAATTGTTATATTATTCATGCGATTAAATATTTCCACTCAATTTCATTCACCCAATAACCCCCCCCCTCCCTGACTTTCAGACCTCAGTCTCTCCTTCTCCCTATCCAACCCTCTGGCATTTCTATTTAAATCTCTTTGCTCCATCGATCTCCCAATAAATCTCTTCCATCTTTGAAATAATTTCTTTCTTTTATTTTCTCTTACTTCCCTCCTTACTTTTCTTTCATCCCTCACCCTTTCTCTCTCTCTCTCTCTCTCTCTCTCTCTTGCCCTAATTCTTACTCTTTCCTCTTTTCCCCCATCTCATTCTCTCTCATTCTCTTTCTTTTTCTCTTTACTCAAACTCTCACTCATCATATCTCTCTTATCTCTCACCTTACCCTTCATAAACCAATAATAACAATGACAAATATTATAAAGCTCTATGAAAACAACTCCACACAAATAAACAAACAAATTAGGCAACAAACTGGTAACTAACGGGGGGAGAGGCTGCGAGGCGAGCTCTCCGTGCTGGAGGCGGCGGAGGAGGAGGAGGCAACATGCAGGAATAGGTGGTTCTGGTAGACATGATAATGCTGTTGCTGATGATGCTGATGCTGCTGGTGGTGGAGATGGAGAAAGTGATGCGGCACCGGCACCTGGAGATGGAGCCCACCACCACCACCACCACCACCACCACCGGTCCCGAGGGCCGGCGAGGGGCTGGAGGCGGGGGAGGAAAGGGCCGGAGAGGACGACCGTCGCTGGGCGAGGGACGGAGACAGGCGACTGTGGTGAAGATGAGGGCTGCGGGTAAAGTTACGAGGTACGGGGAGGGCTAGAGGGAAGAGAGATGCATACTGGTTGTAACAAATATGAACAACAACAACAATAGTAAAAACTAAAACATATACAAAGTTCCAACAAATAGCAACATGCAAAATTACATGCATAATACCACATTCTAAATATAACATGAACTCTTCCCAACATTCCCTAAGCATTAAAAAAAAATGAACCCATATTGAGGGTATTTTGATTACACATGTCTATTATGGACATGGGACACATTTGCAGCATAAAGGGCATTTCCCAAAACATCATGCAAATTGGAAAAAAACGACATCAACCAATCGTTTTTATCAAATCTTTAATCATAAATCATTATACTATAACTCTCTCTTTATTTCTAAAAAGTAACTATACCAACACAATCATTGCTACAAAGAAGCTTAATTAAACAATTTACAGTCAAGCAAACAGTCAAGCATGTCTATATTGCAATAAAATATTGTTTTTCTCAAAAACATTGTGCGTGCAATCTAAACACTTGATCTGGTTTGCCAGGTGGTTTCTGGGTAAAGTGCATTATTGCATTGAGAAGCCAATGGGTTAACCCTACACTTTAATGTCTGGGATGTTAAGGTCAATCAGTATTTCCTTAAGTGATGTCGTTAAAAAAAAAGCTCTGCGCAACTGTGGCATCATTCTTTAAAATTTTTCTAAACCTGTTGTGATCGATTTCAGTCAAACCAGACCAGGGCGGCATTTCAGCAAGATAAGAAAGACTTGAAGAACAAGTTTTAAGAATGACTGGTATCAGTTCTTATTCGAAAATAATCCATAATATTACAGGTATTAAGTGCAAGAAAAGACACCAGTCTTTTTTAAAGTCTCTCTTATTTGGGTAAACACTGCCCTGTGGTCAGATGAATAACATCTAATAAAATATAATAAAACAAATTCAACAAAACGAAAAATAGCAATCTTTGTCCAAAAGCAAAATTCACCAAAATTTATAATTTTCTTTCAATGCAATTTATGAAGAAATATTTTCATGCATACATATTCCTTCACACAAACAAACAAATTTCAGAAGTGGACTGTACCTTTAGATGAGGCAGAGGGCGACATACTCATATACTCATCGTTGGCTTCAAGTGCCTCTTCCCTGATGGAAACATGGGATGGTGAATCAGGCGTTCGACTCCGTCCTCCGCTGTTCCCAAATCTTGAGAGAGAAAATTAAAAGGGAATGGGGTGAATTGATAAATATGTATGTGAACTTATTCCTCATTTAAACCAATAGATCAGTTTTGGGAGAGAAGGTGCTTCAGATATTTAAATAGTTTGCGAGCTGCAGTAAAATTATTATCACAATGTTTTTCGATGGTAAATCAGAGCATGTTCATAGTTATTTGAATAAAATTGACTAAGAAATGGCTTGATTATCACAAAATAAAAAATGACGACAACGTCGCGCTTCCAATACAACATCGCTTCACATACAAAATGAATGCAAACTCATTCGCCGCAGACAATACCACCGGTTGCTCAAGCCATTCTGCGCCAATCGGGCCCCATGTGATTCACTCAGCGCACCGTAGGAATAATACGCCTGATTGGCATTCCCAAGGTAAAATAAGCCAGAACATGTACGACAATCTTCTAATTTCGTACACAGTTATATTTAGGCATGTAAAGCAATTTGTGAATACATCAGCTTGTTTTGCATCAAGGTCTGCATCCCGACCATTACGATTCTATACTTTTAAGTAAAAACAAAAAATAATTTTCTTTCCACAATACTAACAAATTAAAGAAAACCCCTCTGCGAAAATGACAAATTTAATTATCATTATTGTGTGTAGGTCTAGGTAAAAACCGTAATTTCTCTTCATTTTTAAATATTTTCCCATTAAATTAAATTTTCTACTTCCAAAATGCGCTGAAATGCAACAATGTTGTGATCTAAGCATCGTTCAAAGCATTTTTCTTTCTTCATGGATACTATCTACACTATTAACAAAAGGGTTTCTTCAGAGACAGTTTGATGTGTAATTGTCTTATTATGCTCTGTATAACTGCGGGTGTCCATAGATGTTGATACAACCTACTGAAGTGTCCAATTTTGGTTTACAGGCATGAGTTTACCCGTTAATTCACTGAACAGGTGCAACGCATGTTTGATTCATCTCTACAGAATAAGAGGGAGGGAATTTTCTTTTGTGTACATATAGCTATTGAGAAAGCGTGAATAGAAGTTGTTATTTTGTCCAATAGGTTGGTTTACTAAATAGATTTAAATTTATGCATGTTTCTTGCCGACAATCGTAATAACGTAATATTTCTTAGACCGGTTCGTAAAAATCAAAGTTCAATACTTGGGATCAATTTCCATATTACTTGATGCTATGACGGGCAAGCCTCAGGCAAGCTTTCGGGTCGTCAAGAACATCCTTTGAGTAGAAACAATGCATAAAATTATTAGTAAGCCCGCCTATTCCTTTTCCTCACAGTGAGAATTAACAATCTTTACCTAGTGAAGTAATGGTCATCTGAGGGATGGCTCTCTCCCTGGTACCTTTCATCCAGGTAGCCTTGAGGGCTTTCACTGCAAAGTAGAACAAAGAGAATTTATGCAAATTAATTTCTGCGCGACAAATACATAATAACATGATGGAATATAAAATTCTTATTTTTTCAATCACAAGCAAAAAAATGTTTGGTCGGTCCAAAAAGTCTCAAAAAAAGACTCTTTTTTTTCAGACGAAATTCGCACAGCTCATTTGGAAAACAAGACTGAAAAGGGAGCTAACAGCCAGAGAAAAATCTTAAAATACATTTTCAGGTTTGACTTCACACATTTACCTAGAGTTTACAGTGATATTTCAATTTCAGTGAAAAGCAAAAAAATCAATTGGGTCAAGTCGGGTCCTATTAAGAGGGCTGGTAAAAAGGGCCCACCTATGTACTTAGAAATTGCTACTTTTCCACGGCTCTGTGGTGTAGGGGTTTTGACTCTCGCCTCTCAACTACAGGGTCATAGGTTCGAATCCCATCCACAGCGATTATTTCCTTCAGCAAGAAATTCATCCGCATTGTGCTGCACACAACCCAGCTTAGGTGAATATGCACCTGGCAGGAATACTCATTCCTTGAAATGCCAGGTGCACTGGTGTAAGACAGGCTAAAGCCAGGGTAATAATAACGCAGAGTGCTTTGAGCACTCTGCAGAGTGGGTATGTGTTCTATATAAATGGCATCCATTATTATCATTATTATCGTTATTACTATTACCTGAGTGGACTGTTGGGTATAGGAGGAGAGTTTGACATAGGCTGGGCCACCATCCGATGAACGCTAAGAGGTCTAATTGGGCCGCTGCTGAGACCTGCTCTTGCCGTCAGCGATGGAATGGAGAAGCGCCCTCTTGTCTTGGTCGGGCTATAGAGGAGAATAATAATAAGTTGAAATGAAGTATTTATGGCAACGATAATGGTTACAGCAAGACTACAAGTAGCACCAATTCAAGAAAAAGTGTTTGATTCAAATTATAGGATTCAGAAATCTTCTTATGGGGAAGGTGCCTGCCCAGTGGGGTGTAGGTTCCTACTTCCTGGAGTACATACAATCACAAACATTTTACTGTCATGAATTTCTGGAGACGTCAACATTTGTGAAAATAAAATCTTTGAGTAAAATGGTTTCACGATATTCTTGAAAAGTCATTTATTGCCTTCAAAACGAGCTATGATTTCCGACATTAATCAGCATAAATTTTTCATAATATGTGTGAAATAGTATTCGTTACAAACTTCGCGATATCCCCGTTACTTGATTAGTGACGTGATCGCCAATTCATGATTGCATATCAAGTCATAACTCATTTTGAAGGCAACAAAAAAATAATCTTCAAGAATATCGAAGAGAAACAAGAATGCAATTCAAGGCTTCCTATTTCAATAGAAGATGTTTTGAGTGTCACACATCATGGCTAATGGGCGCTAGCATGCAAGCACCCTGGATTTTGTGATCTGGGCGCTTGACTGTTGGTGCACCTCTCAGCCATTCCTTGGCAGGTGGCCAAAAAAGACAGGTTTCAGAATACGTACCTATCAGGAGCTTTCATGCCCTTCTCCCCTTCGCTGGACGTCCTGGGGCGGAGCTTATTACCAAACTTTAGCAGGCTGCATGATCATGGATGAAAATGATAATGGAACAAATAAATGAATGAATGAATGAATGAACGAACAAGAAATGCAATTTAATTGCCCAGCACAAATTATGTAACTTGTACCTATTCATTGTCCAGAGTTCTTCAATCTCCAATGTATGATAAAACATGAATTTCTGAATATTTCCATCACCAATGTATGTGTAAATGGTACAACATGGATTTTCTTTCTTTTGTTCTTGTCAAATCCTAACATCATACGATCGGGAAAGCCCAAAGAAATGATCATCTTCTGTTGATTTAAATCAGACGGCTCAAAGAACAAAGTAATAAAAATGATTTTCAAGTGAGTTTGGGATGAAATTGAGCTTGTAGAAATTGTAAAGGTATAATAAAACATGAATTGATAAAATGAATGAGATATATTATCCAGACCATCTGGGAAACTATAGAAATATATGATCCAATGAATCCAAAGTATATCTAAAATACCTCTGTAAATATAATTGAATATTAAATAGTAAGAGAACAATGGCAAAAATAGAAACAAGGGCAAACATAACAAATAAATTGACAGGCTCCACAAGTTGCCAAATGTTACAAAAAAAAACAATATCAACAAACAAACAAACACAAATTTTGTCATCATTGTCATCAATATCATTGTCATCAATATCAAGTAAAATTAGTCAATCCAAAATTAATTGTAAAATACAACAACAAAAAAATGATAGAATAAAAAGGGTGTCTATTGCTAATTTGCTACCAATTTGTCTCTTAAGGTAAAAACGAGAGTAAATTCTTCTTACCAACTATATGTATACCAGCCACATCTTTATAAAAACATCTTTATACATAACTATCAAATCATATCTGCAAAATTTACAATCATTCACATCAGAGATATGCATGTATTGCAAGTTTGCATCCATGTGGAAAAGGTTTTGGAGCAAATGTCTTTTTTTATACACTGTAGCTTTACTAAAATCATAATATTTTGTTTACGACTGATAAATTTTCAGCACATAATTTAAAGTGGCAGAGTCTACTTTAATATTATTGAGTCATTTCTCCTGGTTGCTTGCAAGATAGATCACTTATAGTGTTTCTTGATTAATATAGTCACTTTATCATGCATGAAGAAATATGTCAAGGGGGGAAACAATAAATACCACAAGCCAACAAGAATTCATAAGGGAATTTCCCCCAGATATGGAGGTGTTGTCAGAGAATAAAGAAAAATAAGATGGACAAAACTGTGAACAATCGAGCAAAATAGGATAATTAGTTCAAAAGCTATCAATTGTTGGTTCAAAAGTTATGAAGTTTAAAAGTTTTCATTCCGACCTGTGGTCGGCATCCTTGAATTGTAATTGACCAACTGGCCAATAAGAATCATTGTTGGATGCTGATGGCAGATCATGAGCCAATCAGTATGGTCATTCTAATTTGATTGGAAAACAAATAATTTCATGCAACAAAAAGTACTTTACAGTAAAATCATACACAAAAATATCAAATAAAACCTGAAAGTAATTTTCAGAGGTTTCGTGGCTTTAAAATGCATTGTAATTTTTATTTCATACATGAAATCTGTTCTTTAAGAATAATTAAAAAAGGCAACTGACACAATTTTTCAAAAAAATAAGGCATACTTGAGCATCCAAACAATTTTGTCATCCTAATTCAGTTGCACCTAATTTATGCAATTGAGCAAAGCAGTCCACAAAATCCTCATAATGGATTCAAAGCTTTAAGGATTTAATTTTCATTTAAATATTCTGCGATCAATTTTTTTTAACTCAAGAAACAAATACATATTCCAATTTCCCTGTGGGTTCTGAAGTATCAAATATATTTAACCCAAAATTTATTCTACCTTAAAATCTAGGACAACAGCAGAGAACTAAGAATAGGAAATAATAATAATAAAAAAGCCAATAAATAAGCCATAATCAAATTCAAAACAAACACAGATCCACCCCATATTAATATTGGTTTTCAAGGATTACAAAGCTGACCAAGTTGCAGAGATACATGTATGGGACCAATTTTTACCAAAAAAACCCTTAACTTTAATAAATAAAAAAATACAAACATGCAAACTTACAACCCAATAATTATGACAATCTTCAAACAAACAACCTTGTAAAATCAAGCATGAACCAAAGTAAGTGCAAACAAAAGAACTACAGTAAACTATTCAATAAAACATGGCAAAAGATTTTCCTACATTAGCATGCAAAACGCTCTTTAAAGTCGAGTGCACAGTTCCTATATAACATATGTAGTCTATTCTAAAGTATATTCTACGGAATTAAATTTGAACTGGGTCGTGTTTCCAAAAATTGATTTGTAAATCTATACAGGACTCTATGAACTACAGGTACTTTTAACCCTTTTCCGTACTCCATTACACATGTAACTCCTGTCACAACATCAAACCTGAGAAAGCAAAGGGTCACCAGTCGTTCAGAGAGTCATGCATACATGTAGATATACAAACAACATCACCCAGATAAGCACGCCTCTTCAGGCATCATCCAATTTTCTTAAAAAAAGGAGGAAAGGAGGAGTAGAAGGAAAGGAAGAGGAAAACAATGCATTGACTAAACCAAAGCACATTGTACAATCAAAATAGAGCCAATTAATAGGCGGGTTTACTTATATATTCAAATTTATGTGCGTTTAACGTAGTTACGCGGTACTCCATAGGCCGGTTGATAACAATAAGACTACAATACTTGGAATCCAGTTTGCATACATTACTTGTTGCTATGTCGGGCAAGCCTTGGGCAAGCTTTCTATTGGTGAACCCGCCTATCGTTGCTATCTATCCTATTCGCACGGGGATATTGCAGCAATTGCAAATCAGATGACAACTAAAAGTGCAATCGCATCTTTAACTTTTACAGCAAACGGTTGACCAGCATTCATGAAATTTGATAACTGCTCAGTGAACGCGGAAATACAGAGGGTAGACGTTGACAGACTTTGAATATGTTTAGCTGACGCTAGAGCACAGAATGCACGTTTTATCATCAGGTAAGTGTCTTTCCTCTGTGTGTACTGGTGTAGTGGTCATTACTCTCGCCTTTCAACTAGAGGGTTGTAGGTTCGAGTCCCATCCAGGGCGTTAATTTCCTTCAGTCAGAAGTTCATCTACATTGTGCTGCACTCAACCCAGGTGAGGTGAATGGGTACCTGGTAGGAATATTTAGTCCTTGAAACGCCAAGTGCGCTGCATGGTTGCTGCCGGGCTACAGCCAGGGTAATAATGTTGCAATTGTAGAGCGCTTAGGGAATTCTCATGAAGAGTTGATAAGCGCTATATAAAAGCCGTTCATTATCATTATTGCAGTCACTGATCGTTTCCCTAATTTCATGAACGCTTGGCAGACGTTGGTTATAAAGGCAACGGTTTGATCGAGCCTAATTAACCCATTGACTACTGAATTCTGTAATACCCATAAACTTCGTGTAGGGGCTACCCAGTTCAAAGACATATTTACGAAGCGCAGTTTAAGAGAGTATGAACATCAACGATATCTGAATAATCTCATTTCTCATGGTAACACAGCAGAAATGAAATGGAGTATAACACTAATTCATAATTTCAAGTAACAATACAACAGAAAACTTAATTGTAAGCAACACCACTGGGTGGAAAGTATCACAATATTGATAATTTTTTGTTCAGAATGCACTATTAAAGGAATGATTATAAAACCAAACTGATTTAAACACTTGTTAAATACAGACTAGCCACAACTGGTACTACATAGATTTGAAACCCAATTATCAAAAGCAACAATCTGTATGCATGCGGCAAACAAATGTATTCAGAAAAGAAGAGACGAAAATAGGGATGGGAAGTAAGCTGGGCACAAAGGGTAAAGCGAAAGCATAATTTTATACTGAGAAAAAATGGTATCCTATACAATGTAGCATCTCTTTTGGAAAGAGGAGAGTACCCTGTTGTAACAATACTTAAATATTAACTGCATTGACACACTTTGCCAGCTATTAAGTGTATTATGTAATTCTGTGAAAACACACTGTGTTCAGGATGGTATACTCTGTATCACTATAAATAATAAAGATTATGTGAACATACTGTGTTCAGAATGGTACAC
>BQKZ01000334.1:61565-78518 GCA_036244855.1 Temnopleurus reevesii
TCTGTACAGGGCAGGAATATGATACACATACTTTCATGCCAGAAAGCAGCCGTGATAAAGCCCGGGTGATGAGCAACTTGAGCACACTGTAGTATTGAGGCGTGCACCTTATTAACCCGTTGACTACCGAGTTCTATAATTACCATAGACTTCATGTAGGAACTATCCGATTCCCGTGGTCAATGGGTTACATTGCGTAGGGTGACTGTGTAAAACTATTTTGGTGGATCGTGACTCTATAGATCACCTATTTGGTCCTACTATAATTCATTAATTTATTCATTGATGCATTTATTCATTTATTCATTAATTTATTCAATATTTGTTGTAATTAGTTATTCATTTATTTATTTATTCATTTAATGCATCTATCTATTCATTTCTTTATTCATGAATTCATTTACTGATTAATCTATCTCTCTATCTATTTATTCAGTCACAGTACATTTATTCATTAATTTACTTTCAGACTTATTTTTGTTCAAAATTTCATTTTGAACATATCAGTATTGTTAGATTTCCTATTCGCAATGTTATTTATCGATTGGACATGATCCTAAAAAAAAGTCCATCATGAAAACATTGAGGGGTAATTTTGTAAACATCATCACATTTTTGTTTTCTAAACAATCATCGAAGCACATCAGAAACGAAATATAATTTTTATGATAGAAATAGAATTTCTTGTTCTGAGTAAATCAATTTCTAAAAATGGATATCTGTTAAAGATTAACTAATCCTCCCACAGTTTAATAGCGTTCACAATCACACGTCATGTGACCAGTAGTGAACCATGCTATTCAAATATCATTATCAGAATTCATTGTTAACTGAGTTGAACTTGCAGGGAGCTTCTGTCTACTATTCTTGGCAAAAAGCTGTTTTTAAGCATAATGATTTATATAAATAGGTATAAATCTCTATGGATAGATGATATGTGTATGCAAGAAGTACCAGCAATAGTGTGAGCTTATGTGCATAAAGCTTCAGAAAATATAGTTATTTGCAAACAAATTTTAGGACCAATTTTTAGTGAATTATTTTAATTGTAAGCACTTTCTCTTGCTGTTTGATTATTTAATTTGAGTATAAGCCATCCAAAGATGTCGCAAAACTTGTCTCGTCATGGCCAATATGTACAGTTTAATGGAAAAATAAAAGTTTGTCCTTTCTTGTTCCAAATCACCATATACAATACCAGCATAATGTGAGTTAATATGCATCAGAATCTTTAAAAAAGCAATCCCGCAATGTGCATTTGATATTGTGACTGCAGTGAAATTCAACATTAATAAAGAGCAGAAATCATTGCAACCCTTGCTGCAAAAAACCCTGTTGAGCACATATTCTGTCATTGTCATTGTCATTTAGACCATTGGTTCAACTTTTGAATAGACCAGGACGGTGTTTCACCAAATCGTTCTTAAAGATACGCCCGACTATAGGAAAGACTGGAGTACCATAACAAATGTAATACACGCACGATTCTCGATCATTCAGCACAAGAACTGATACCAGTAGAATGTAAAGTCATGAGTAAAGTCTTTCTTATCTTGGTGAAACACTGCCAAGGTCTAATTCATAATGGCTTGGTCCTTCATTAAATAAACCTCGCCATCAAAATATGGGCCTTAGAATTTCTACATGGTATTATCTCAATTATTACATGTACTTTGCTTCATGAACAGTCTCTATTGTGATACATGCACTTCAGCATAGCAGATATTCCAGAGAAGAACTTTTGCAAACTTTTTAGAGTGATTGAGGCATAAAGCAAAAATGCAACAATTTTGCACTGTGCTCTCAAGCTTTATCCTAAATTTATGAGAGTCAAACATTCAATCAAAAGTGTTAATGTACATGAGTGTCTAGAAGAGAGGGAAGGGAATAGATTTAAAAAGGATAGTAATTTAACTTTTCCAAGATGATTGAATGTGTTTTGTGTTTCGATTCAATAAATTTTAAGTAAGAGTTGAAGGAAAACAAAATCTACACACAACATGACAAGTGTGTAATAATTTTCTTTTTGGCACAGATAATTTTTGTTCATAAAATAATCACTAAAATTGCGAATGTACTTAAATTGGCAACACAATGAACATTAACAAATCACTATTTATCAGATAAATAGTAACTTTTAATTTTTTGACACACTTTCTGGCAAATGAAGATTCAATTTGTTAATATTGTACTCAATCAAAATGCTTTTATGAGATGACTAAGCTTTAAATGGTTGCTAATTTAAGGAAAAAATGGTGATTGACTTGGCTCTGAAATATTTCTTGTCCTGAATACCAGTTGCTTCCTGTGCATATTGTGATGCTCAATGTATTTTAAAGGTGTAATTATGTGCTATTTTTGCACAAGCAACCAGCAAGTACATCAACAATTTGACAAATGAAACACATAAAGATTAATGAGTCATTGGCGCATAAAGTAGTACATTTAGGTTCGAATCATAGAATCACAGAAGAGAAAAGAGGTATCTATTATGGGCAGAACATTATCACTTTGAAAACAATTACTACAAAGAGTAATCAGGAAATGTAAAGCCGACCACACAAGCCACGACTCAACTCCTTACAACTGGCTTGCGACTGGCTTGAGACTTGCTTACGACTGGCTTGAGACTGGCTTGCGACTGGATGATGTCACTGGTTCATATTAAAGCCAGTCGTAAGCATTGCCACGGCACACCATGCAATCCGACCCCACAACGGCGATCCGGCCCGACTGCGTTCAAATTTCAGCAGCAAGGAAGTCATATATGCATGGGATTGTCAATGTGACGCTTGCCAACACGTGTATTTAATCATTATCATTGTGATGTCACAATCAATATGCTTGCCTAATTGGATGTGAGCTTACAAATCAGTTGTAGGGATTCACCACGTCAAATCCCCGTGACTGGCCTTGCGATTTGCTTTCAACTGCGTGCAACTGGCAATCTCATGTGTCATGGTGTCATGATATCACGACTCGGCTCAGTCAGTTGCAAGCCAGTCGTAAGGTGGTGTTGTAGCATGAGCGGTAGGCTGTAGGCTTTATCATTTATAGAACTGTTTTAAATTTGCAAGCCTGTAGTTTTGAAGACATTTATACGTTGATATGCAAAATTGGTTTGGTTAATCAGTAAGCAACAATATGTAAGAATATTTATAAAATGTCCCTAAAAATCAATTCTTCAGTGTTCTAAAAATCAATCAAGTGTTCTAAAGATATCTTGATCTACATGTATAATATCATCTCTTCTATATGATTAATCAACAACTTTCTAATATGAACCATCTTTATTTGCCTGCATTATCAAAAAGCAACATAGAGAACAGGCAGATAATTCTTGTACTATCTGACGCGACACTGGCCAAGCCTCGAATCCACCTAAAATAACCTGCAAAAATTGCAGACACGTTATGAAACATTGTTGTATAGCCAACAGCATACAATGAGGCACTGTTCAAAGACAGCGGTGTTAATTATTCAACACTTTTTGTGCAAGAGTGCAAATATGATACAGAACAAATGTGAACTGTGATTCAAATTCAACAAGAGAAACAAATAATAAAAAAACCTGTAACTTTAAAAAAAAAACGGTGATGGAAAAAAATGATAGCATGCATACCGATAAAGATTGATGAAAAATATATTGAACAATTCCCAACGTATATTAAACAGGTAATAAAAACAGAACCTACCCAAAATATGTCCCGATATAGTTACTACACCATTTCACAAGTGAGCTTTCGATCAAAAAATTGTATTCAAGATTACAAATGTATTAAAAAAACAAAGAGAAAGAGACGTGATTATTGTGAGGTGTAAGAAGCATGGAAAAAAGTGATTGAAAATAACTTTCAAATGGGGAAGCATTTCGGAATCAATTGCAATGTGGTACAAATGATACGAAAATGTGCATGTGTTTCTGCTGTAAAATAAGCTACAAAAATAAACTCTTAAAAATAAAGTTTGACTAAAATACGCACGATGCAGACTTTTCTGTATGCCCCTTGTATTTTCATAGAATGTATCAAAGTGCTATCGCAATACAATGTCATAATAACCTAGTATTGTTAATTTTAGGCTAAACAAATAGGGATTTCAGACCACTTTGTAGTGATAAGAATAAGAATAACATCTCATTATTTGTTTTGGAGTTCAATATCCAAATCAATTGGTTAACTGCTTCAATAAAAAAAAAAACATTCATAAAAAGTGCGTCAACCAAAGGCTCCAGCACTGAGATGAGTAAAACACTGTGAAAGTGGCCATTTTTATTTTCAATTATGATTAATAATAATAATACTAATGGTGGTTATTCATATAGCGTACATGTGCACAATATATTGCTCATGGCGCTTCAGAAATAAAGACAAACAGAGAAAAAGATATTGAAAACATGAAGAAGATAGAAAGAAATAAACAGTATTTGAGAATCTTATGAACATTTTACTGCAGCACAGTAAAATAGAATGAATAAAATACTAGGTCAGGAGAAAATCTTATGCATTTTATGTTAATACTGCCCAATCATTCATGATCAAAAAGTCTATGTAGTAATCCAGGAACCTATTACCTCAGAGAATCTCCTGCAAACCCCCTACCAAATGGTAACTGCTTAATTTGTGAGTAGTCCATAACCGCAATACCAATGAATTTCTGTGGTTGGAAGCCATTTTTCATATTATATCAAAATTAATCTGGTGCTCTCTTTGACTTGCATTTTGCAAAGTGTCAAAATAAATCTCGGAAAACAATTATTCGGATTCATTAAAGAGAAAGAAGTTGTGGTCAAAGCAGAGAAGAGAAAAGATAGCAGGAGATTTCATGTAAATAAAATGAAAGGAGGAAATTTCCTGTCCAAATTAAGAGATTTAAGGGCTTTTTACTCCATTCCAAATCATACTTTCCTGAGCATCCAAACAACATTTTTGCCTAATTGTTTGATGATTTCATTGTAAACCTATTGGTCAGGGCCTATGATGTCAGCTATGGATAAATGTGATTGTACACACAATGCAAGTAAACCACACTGAATTGTGAGAAATTGCTGAGAAAAATGCAGAAAAAAATGCTATGCAAATCAGTCTGACTCAAAAAGCAATCAAATATGTGAAGGGGGTATCGCTGCAAGCAATAAGACCACTTTATTAATACCAACCTGACTGGGCTACTACTACTGGCTATAGCGTGCTCTTCCTTCGGTGGGCCATCCTCCCCCTCGCTGTTCCCTCTAGACCTGGATCCGGACCGGGAACCCGGGACCCCTCGGTTGGGCACGGGCATGCTGTCGCATCTGGTCCTCCACGATGGGCCCAGCGTGTTGGACTGACGCCGGCTCCCAGAGCTGCTGGAGTGGGTGGACTTGGAGTCTGATCCGCCGGGACCCCCCGAGCTCATGGTGCTGCTGTGGCTGCGAGGGCGCATCTCCTCCTGCTGTCGGACAGATCGCATCGCTCTGGAGGGTTTAAAGTGAGAGGGAAATATAGAGGAGATAAAAGAGACGGCGCAAAGGAGATAAAATGAAGATAAAAGAGATGAGGTGAGAAGCCAAAAACTAAGATAAAAAGACAAACAAAAATAATCAGTAAGAACTGTAAAAGCAAATCTTTAAGCATAATGTACAGTACACACATTTTTATTTTAATAGCGAATTCATAGGATTTCAGAGTTTTTCACGCATTAGAAATCTAGTATTTTCAGGTTTTGAGAGATCATTGTACAGAAGCTTTAATACTGGCATTCTAATTTCAGAGCATTTCACACATTAGAGATTTGTTATTTTCAAGTTTTGAAAGATTATTGTACACAAGTCTACTGGCATTCTAATGAGTGAAAATTCTAGCCGATTCATGGTCGCAAAATTTGTGAATATAAAACCTCAGCAAAAATGTCAGCGTATACAACATACATCTCATGTAAAGTCTGATAACACATTAACAGGAAGAAGTATATAAAGTTTTCATTAAAATTTCTACTGTATCAATTTACTCTGGAAAATAAGCATAAACAAAGCGCAATTTGAGAATTCTAATTACAATCACCAAATCCAGGATAGCATTTACATTTGTAGATACTGTATTCAAGCTTTGCACTGGACGCTACCCTAGACGCCATTTATTTTCCATGAAGTCATACATTTTCTTTTTTGAATTACAACTACAGATCTCATAAATATTCTCAGAAATACTGATGATGAACATAAATAACCATGAAAGGACAATTACGGCCCCTAGGACACCATTTAGCTTCTAAGCAGGTAATCGGTGCAAAGCTAAAGAGAAAATATAATACTGAATGCTCATGGAAACCCTTTCTTAATCCCCACTTATCACCTGGTAATTGCAATACAGCCTCAAAGACCTTGGTAGAATCATCAAAAATTGAAATATTGTTTTCATTTGCACTTTGTCACAAATTACAAAAAAAGAAAAAGGGTATTACACAAAAACATGAAACCTAAAGATGATTTTTAAAAATAATACAACTCTGCAACAATCTGGGTTCTAATATTCAGTGTACCTTTTCTTTGGGGATAGCATTAGAAAAGAAATGAAGATATTTTCCGTGAATCATTCTGAGAAATATTGAAATTAACAGATGGTGAGTTTTACAATCATTATGATTTCAGTAAAGCAAAGGGAAAAAATTGGTTGCCTAAAAATCTAATTTTTCAAAAACGTCAATCCATTGAAAATGTTTTTCCTTTTAAATTTTATTAATTTTTTTTCAAGTTTCTTTTCCCATACACTGTATATGATTCTCTTATTTTACTGTGATATCTTTATTATAGTAAAAAGCATGAACAATCTTTTTACAAGTTCAGGTCGGGGCCATTTCAGAGGATAGGACGATGGATAGCAACCAACCATTTTTCAAGGCCTTACAGTCATGACACATTTGTATTTTTAATATTGTAATGTTATGACAAAAGTCCAATCTAAGCTTGTTCGAGATTATCGACTTGTTCAATATACTACACAGGACTTTTTAAGAGAGACAGAGATATTAACTCTGCACAAGAGATAAAGAGCACCTGTCATGTATAAACTCAATAATTCCAAACTCTTATCTGATATGCAACACAACCAAACAAACGATTTGGAATAATGGGAGAGAAGGCGGGATTAATATTAGCTGTGTTTATGTTGCCTTCTGGTCGTATGAGCGAGGAAACAGAGTTGTGGGCTGTGTTTCACAAAGATAAGAATGACTCTAAGTACGAATTTAAGTATGACTTTAAGTACAACTGGTATCAGTTCTTGTGCTGACTACGGTACAGAAGATTATCCATCATTTAGCACAAGAACTGATACAAGTCACCCTTAAAATCACTTCTGAACTTGGTGAAACACAGGCAAGGGACAGGATTATTATCAAACAGCAAATATGATGCGAGGAAAGCACTACCCTGTCTAGCCAAATGAAACATGAGAAACGATGTCTCGAAAAGGGATCATCTTCAAATTTTACATCTATTCCACACGTCACACCATGGAGATCTCCTTGGTCATACGATATCTTAGAAATGCAAAATTTTTTTGCTGAGTTTCAAAGAAATGGAAACAGGGAAATGCAACTGATTTACGTTTGGAAATGCCTGGATCGCTTTGACCTTTAAAAAAAAAAACATGCATCTTAAGTGATGCAATGAATATTCTGCAGGATACGTGACGAAGTCTGCTCTCCAGTATCTTTCTTGACAAAATTATAATTTTGATTGGCTCTTAATATTGGAATGCAAGAAATTGAGTATTGCTTGTGATGCCGAGTTTGATGCATTTTCTTGACCTCAAGGCATATCAAATGCCCAGTACACCACTTGTGACAAGCTAAATCGCTGAAATACAAATTTTTGTGATTTTTAATACGAATCATTGAGAAAATAAGACTTGGAAGGGAGTGAAAAGCCAAAGATCTTCTGAAAATGAATTTTTGGGTTGTATTCTACATGTTTATTTGAATAATTCTACTGTAATTTATCAATTTGAGTGAAAGTTAAAAATAAAATACGTAAAAAACAATAGGAAAATTATTTCCAAATAAAAAAAAATTGGGCCATTTTCAAAGGGCCGGTCAGTTGAGAACATCAGGACATCTAAACAATGTGTGTGCTTTTGCCTCATGAAGACAAAAAAAAAATGACAAATTCAGCGTCTAATGAACGTGCAATACACATAGTCTCAGAAAATTCCCTCCAGCCTCGTTCAATCTAATTTGCTTGCCCCATTAGTACATGAAAAACAGGAATAAAATGTAATCCCACATATTACACTTAAAACAGCTAAATACATGAATTAGGCATTATTTTTCTTGGCACGCACGGCCTCCCTCCGGGCATTAAGTGATTCAGTTTACTTTGCTCTTGCAACAGGAGCGTATACCTTCCTTCTTATTTCCATTTCACACTAGCCCTGGGATGTATCATTACCAAGAAACAAATAGTCACAAGATTGCATTATCAAATGTAGTGGCAGACCTCTCTAAATTCAGTGTTGCCGCCTAGACAAGGTAGCTGAGATAAATATTTTTTAGCACGTTCTTTATACCAAGGTACCCATTTCTATCATCTCTTTACAAGCAAAAGTTTACCTAGTATTTGATTCATTTTCCTATAGATAATTAAAACACAAGCACATGTGGAGGCGCTGTGGTGTAGTGGTTCTTACTCTCGCCTCTCAATAAGAGGGTCGCAGGTTCGAATCCCACCCATGGTGTTTTCCTTCAGCAAGAAATTCATCCACATTGTGCTGCACTCAACCCAGGTGAAATTATTCTGTACAGGGCAGGAATATGATACACATACTTTCATGCCAGAAAGCAGCCGTGATAAAGCCCGGGTGATGAGCAACTTGAGCACACTGTAGTATTGAGGCGTGCACCTTATTAACCCGTTGACTACCGAGTTCTATAATTACCATAGACTTCATGTAGGAACTATCCGATTCCCGTGGTCAATGGGTTACATTGCGTAGGGTGTGTAAAACTATTTTGGTGGATTGTGACTCTATAGATCACCTATTTGGTCCTACTATAATTCATTAATTTATTCATTGATGCATTTATTCATTTATTCATTAATTTATTCAATATTTTTTGTAATTAGTTATTCATTTATTTATTTATTCATTTAATGTATCTATCTATTCATTTCTTTATTCATGAATTCATTTACTGATTAATCTATCTCTCTATCTATTTATTCAGTCACAGTACATTAATTCATTAACCCTAATCAGGCCGGGGGGGGGGGCGGATTCCGCCCCCCCCTCAACATTTTTTCAAATATCTCGCGACGCNAAAAAAATCTTCAAATGAACAATCTCAAGAAATGAGCCCATTCGAAAATTTTAAAATTACAAATTAGTTGACTAATTCACACAGTGCAGACAGGGCTCTTTTTGGGTAGCGGGGGCTTGAGCTAATTTTTGTATCAGGGTCATTAAACACCATAGAATTAAGAGTTTCATATTTTGCTTTTCCTGCGGCCATGCGAGTTTTAATTACTATGAGTCTGGGAAGTGCAAGTGTGGTTTATGTATCCCTAGCTAAATTGGGAAGGATAACAGTGAGCTTTAGTTTTCTGACTCGCTATATTATAGGTGTTATTTTTGCTAATGTCACTACCATGAACTCACTAAAATGTTCACTCAGCACGGCAGCAATAGTATGTGTAGTATGATCTTTAAAAGATCTTAAAAAAAAAACTTTTTACCAGCTAATGTGTAAATATGTCTCAAATTTATCTGAGACATTAATAAATTCGCTCAAATTCATTTACAGTCATGCAGACGAGGCAATCGAATCTCAAGATTAAAAAAAGGGGCAATTGAATAAAAAACAGAGATCTTAAAAGTAGGGCCCATCAAACAATGGCTAATGCAAGAAGTGAATATTGGCCATGAAACACGAGTTGTTGTGGAAAAGTGACTGGGGAAGAGACGGGGTTGATTCAATTACACCAGAGATTAACGTGATACTGTTAAGATTATGCGGAGAATGAGATCAAATGAAAACGATACTTTCGCTCACACGAGATGGATGCGTTCACTGCATTAACGCACATCAAGGGTAAAATGCTAAACAGGGGTGAAGAAGTCATTCTAGGAAATGGTTGGAGGATATTCAATATGCATTTTCCGCAAACGAAAGAGGAATGAAGTGTTCCGTGGGCTTACAGGTCTGAATATTATAATGTAGGAGTGAATATGAAGTCAAATTGTGGTGTTCTACCTTTTCAGGGAATGAGAGTTTCAAAGAAGGAGTGATTTTTATTTGCATGATTTACAGATTCTGTAGATAATACAAAAATGGGAGTTTCATTTTCTGGAAATAAAAGAGGAATTCTCAGGAAATCGTGTCTGAATAGCTTATGATCATATGAATTACTAAATTTCACATGTTTTTAACATTTCTAAATAGATATTAAATGAACATTAATTTTCAATAATGTTCGCTTTTTCTGACAGTTTCTCTATCTGACACTTTCTCTCTCTCTCTCTCTCTCTCTCTCTCTCTCTCTCTTTCTCTTTATATTACAGTTCAATTTTCCTGCTTCATAGCAAGAAGTGATATTGTTGGGCTTCAATGCGTGATTTTTGCAAATGAGACAAAAAGATAATTTATGCGACCACTACATGTACAAATACCTTTACTAATGCAATACAATTGATTTTCATATCGACATGTAACAAAACTGCCAAGACCATTTGCATCACATAAACTACATAACCTGAAACTTCTTCATTTATTTTGCGATCATGGGTTTGCCGAAATTTCCATTTATTAGAATGCCCATAGACTTATATATAAATGATCTTTAAAAATGAAAATATAAGTCTGAATGTGATAGAACTGGGGAATGTTTCATCAAGATTTGTCGCAGCAGCAAGAAGTCATTTTCCGACAGTTCCCAAAGCAACTGTCAGCGATAGTGCTCTTCATCCAATCACAATTGAGGAATTTGTCAGCGCTGACTAATTGTCTCTGCGACAAATCTTAATGAAACATCCCCCTGATCTCCACACTAAAAATTTGGCCTTTACCGTAATATACAAAAACGAGTAGAACACATTTTCTGTACAGCATTCATCCAGGTATTTGCCACCATAGTTTCAAATGACATGAAACACTTACTCTAACGATGCCTCGTGAATGCTCTGAGCGATGACAGTATCTTCGACTTGCATCCATAGTTCACCTGGTCCTGTCACAGACTGCCTGCCCACTTCCATGAAGAAGAAACAGTCCGAGTGCCCGCAACGACGGATCGCTGACAACTGTATTATAAAAGAAATTAAAGATGGAGATAGATATGGAGATAGATGATGACAGGTAGTTAGGTAAATAGGCAGGTAGATAGATATATGGATGGATAGATAGATAGATAGATAGATAGAGAGATAGAGAGATAGATAGATAGATAGATACATGTAGATGAATGGATGGATAGATATAGAAAATGGTACATTAATGAACATCCAAAGCTGAATTTTTATTCCAGATACAATAAATAAAAGGTAAAATGAGCTACACTTGCATGTGACTGTACATGTACAGTAACTGTCAACACAAATATACCTACTTATTCTTCATATAGACGTTACCTAAATAGAGTCGAACATACGTACTTCAACAGCACCTGTAGAAATAAGGAAAATTTTGCATGAATGACCTCTCTCTAAAAAAAAAATTGCTTCTCATTAATAAAAGCACTGATGCAGTAGGTAAATCTACAGTAGGTAAATCTACAGTGCGTCATTGATGTCTTCCATGCACGCGCACTCACGCATAACTTGCATCATATGTATATAACTACATTGATTCGAAAACATTAGCTGGCCAAATATTCAAACACCAGTAGCGGATTCCGGGGGAGCGTCCCTGCGCACACCCCCCTATTTTTCGGCCCCCCAAAAAATAAAAGAACAAGGGAAAAATGAGAGGGAATTAGGCGGTACATCACTCACTTTATATACATATATATATTTTTTTTTTCTAGAAATATTGTCTTAGATTCCAGGAAATCTCATTTGAGACTATTTAATTTTCATTTTTTTTTCGGAACAAATCGACACATGTGCCACGCCCCCCACCCCTCAATTTAAAAAAAATCCTGGATCTGCCCCAGACCACTGCCAAATTGCACCACTGCAAACTCTTTGCTACATTGGTTTCACTACTAATTGTTGAAATATAATAAGAACTGCGTTTTTCATGTACAAATGAAAGTATCGAAAAGATGTCACATTCGTATATATTAAAAGCAATGGACTGCAATTAATCTTTATTTCCCGCGCTACAGGAAATTCCCAATGCTTCTCTTTATTCACAGATAAATTGGCGAGCCCCAGATCTTAATTCAAACATCAATTTGATTCTGAGGTTTCATACATGCAAAAATCCACTAATCCATGCTTCTTTCCCCATTGTTTCCAATAATTGATGACGGTTCTCTTCCTTCCCTGACCTCATTCAGATAGTTTTGTATCATGCATTTTCCTGAAAAGCTAAAAGAGGAATATTGGCTAATCCACCGGGATTATACCTCTCTGTATCATTTACTAATTGAGTGCATTCACAAGAGGGAGAAAAAATCTTGGAAAGTTCTAAATTGACACATCACCAATCTCTGTTTCTTTTCTTTTTTTTTTTCTTTTTTTCTCTCTCTTTTGTGTTCTCCCTTTTTCGTAGCCTACATGTATAATTCTTTCTGGTGATTCCATGTCATAAGATTTAGCAATTTTCCGGGTATTTTAGGTTATTAAGACTAACTATTTGTAGGAGATAAACAAATCATAGTAAAAGCTACTAAATCTATATATATCAAATCAAATCAAATAAATCTATTGACACAGAATCCAATTTTGGAATATCATCAATATCATATAAAGGAATAGCTTCACAGCAATTGCATAAAGGAATGTCTACACAACAATTGCATTAAAGCCCAAGTATAATTTTGGTAAATATGAAGAAATATGAATTTGGGGGATGTTTATCATTACATGAAATTCTTATACACATTTTGAGACCATAGAATATTTTTTTACGAACTGATTCTTTTGAAAATTTGAATATGACCATTAAATCATATTTTGCGCCCTCTCTTGGTTATAGCATTATTTTCATCCAATTCTGCGCATGGGAAGTTGTCCGTTTTCAAGAAAGAAAATATTGAATTAGTGTCGTGAAGCACGACACTAAAAATTTGTACACATTTTAGGTTATATAGCTTTTCCCAAACTCGTTTATTTTTCGCACAATCTTTTGTGGAATATGTTTATGATACTATATTTCATTTCATATAGATTTGAAGACAAAATCTGGCGACAAAAATATTTGCTTTTACCAAAACTTTACTTGGGCTTTAATACTTTGACACATTTAGCTGAATAGCGGAGAGTTTGGTATATTTGTAGCTTGTCTTGACAATACAAGATCAATATAATACAATTTATTAACCTGTAGGTGATTGAACCCAAGTAAATTGTATCACAGAACTTTGTACCCCTCGACTACACTACATAATCATCCTATCAAAATTTACAATAATATCCAACACCCCAAACTTCTAGGACTGTCTTATCCCTGCCCTGTTATATTGTGTTCACACTATGAACAAATCTTAAATGTCACCTCTGTCAAAATCTAAAAACAAAAAAGTGGTGACAGGGTCCCGTCACCAATGATTGAGAGCATTTGCACAGCCCAAAACGATTTCCCATTAAGACTCTATTTTAGATAATGCATTAAGTGCACATCACTCCCTTATCTCGCTGTCTTTCTGTCTCTCTGAAGTCCTTAGCTTTACTCTCATTCTCTCTTAGTCTTTCTTTCTCTTTCTTCCTTTCCCTAGGCTAATCTATTAATATGTGTGCTGTTTTTTTCCTTTTCCCTAGTTTGCAAATAATGGATGAAATGAACATCATTCATCAAGAAATATCCACATATATAAACTTCTCTACAACACGCTGACCTTTTACATTTATATTCCTCCAAGCTCCAAATCCCCTATTTCTCTCCACCCATAATACTCTCTTTCTATTCCCTCCATTTCAGAACAAGCGCCTATGTAACCCCCTTCCATTCCAATTCAATGTCCCAAGATGCATCTTCCATGCAACCTTATTTTTTCCCAGTTGATTCTGTCTCTCTCCCTCTCCATTACTATTTTCTCTTTCTCTTCCTCATTTTGTTTTCTTCATTTTCCATTCATAGATCTCTTTCTTCCTCCTTTTTTTCATCCCACCTCCTCCATTTTTTCTACCAAGTTAACTTATTCTCTATTCCCTATTCCTACTTCCACTCCCACTCCCCCATCCCCACTCCCACTCCCCCATCCCTACTCCCATCACTCACTATCTATCTTTCCCTCCCTCACTCCTTCCTTCCCTACCTCCTTCCATCCCCCCTATCTATTTCTTTATCCCTCTCCTTCTCTTTCTCTTTCTCTTTTTCTCTCTCTATATATCTCAATCTCTCCCCCTGTTTGCCACCCCTCTCTCTCTCTCTCTCTCTCTCTCTCTCTCTCTCTCTCTCATCCTCTTGCTCCCCGTCTCCCTCTCTTTCATAGTCTCTCTCTCTCTCTTTCTCTCTCTCTCTTTCTCTCTCTCTCCCTCTCTTTCTCTTGCTCTCTCTTCCCTCCCCCCCCTCTCTCTCTCTCTCTCCCACCAGGAGGCCAATCAGTCTATCTAGCTTCTTATCTTCATGCCTGTCTGTGGTCTGTCTGCCTGACTGAATGCCAGCAAATATATTTACGAGTCTATCTCTTTTTTTAATTTAAATTCAAATGTAGCAAAACCTAATGGTAAGAGCGATTCTAGTAGGCCTTGTATGCAACTATATCCAAAATCAGCACTGCAAGAATAATCTTTGAAAAGATATAATTTCAAGTATTCCTAGATGCTGCTATTGTACCTGCATAAAATAATTGTTCAAATACGTTTGATGCACATGGTCATCTTTATTATCAAGCTTGATTTACACTCGATTAACCCTTTGACTACTGGAACCGGGTAGTCCCTATACAAAGTTTATGGGTATTACCGAATTCAGTAGTCAATCGGTTAAGAACCATAAAATCTCTTGATGCTACATATCAGTATATCCATCTATCTACTCCAAACAACCTTCGATACTCTGTCTGTAACATATGTATATGTAGCTCTCATACGATCTTTCACAGAGAAAATATTTGGTGTAGCTGCTTGTTGATGCACATTCTAATATCTATGCTCATGCATAGTCCAGAACAGTTGGCATCCCTGAACTTGGGCTAGTGCAAGAACGCCTAGAGCAGACACGCTAACTGTTCCGGAGTATGCATGAGGTATGGTTCCATATGAACCTAGAACCTTCATCACAAGTGAATGCCTGAGAGTCATTGTTGAATTTTAACCGGTCATGTGTGGCTCAGTGGTAGAGCATCTGCCCCATGAACGGAAGGTCATGGGTTTGATCCCCTGCAGAGTCATACCAAAGACTTATAGAAATGGGACCATCTGCCTTCTTGCCAGGCGCTCGGCATTTAAGAATGGAGAAGGGTAATAATAACTTTATGTTATGCAGGGCCCCTTGAAGAACAGCTTACAGCTGAAAGTGGCTACCCTGGGTAAATAAGAGGTATTATCATTATTATTATCTTACTTTCTTCAGCAGTTTTTTTTCATATTTGTTTTCAAGGATGACAACTTTACTGGAATATGCACAAGGTGTAATTGCCAATGAATTTATTGCATTCATCACATCAAGTAAATGGCCAAGTGAATTGATAGTGTTGTGCAATTTCCTCTCACTTTTGTTCTGTTATTCAATTCAATTTGAATTTTAACTTCATACATATAATTGTTTCATTATTGTAATCAAATCATTCATATTTTCTTTATTTTGTATAATTTGTTTGACATAACACAATGTATATGAAAAAAAATGTAACCAGAACAAAATGTTGGCTGTAGGCCTATATGTCGATGACGTTCAAATGAATAAATTCCAACTCTCAATATTGGTAAAATTCCGACCCCGAACATTTGGCATCTCTGCTAAAGAGAGATATTACTATACTTACTGGGAATTCTAATCCTTCATTTTCAGAGTTCATCTTAACGAGGCTGATGGTTGATGTGGTTAGACACAGTCTGTAGATGCCACTCAGTTGTCTGCTGGAGCCAAGACCTTTGGGCTTTACAGTTACCTGCCAAACATGCTCTGAGGTAAAAATAGAAATACAGAGAAAAATGGGGGAAAAAAATAAAAATGAATTTTCACCTCATTAGAGCGAGTAAAGCCCTTACTAAAGATGGGGAAATCAAGAGGAGTATACTATGGCAGAGTTGGAAGGGTTAAAGGTACAGAGACAGAGTGCAGACCCATGTGAAATAAGAGATGAAAAGAGAGAGAGAGAGAGAGAGAGTATAAAGAGAGAGAGAGAAAGAAAAAAATGAAGGCAGGATGAATGGTAGAGATGGTAGAGATAGAGAGATGGGGATGGAAGAAAGGGTGGGAGAGAAGAATAATTATTGAGGAAGCTTTTTGGAGAATAGATAGGAAAGAGAAATGACAGAGAGACAATGAAGAGATGTGAGGAGGTGATGAGATGAAGAAAAAAAAATCAAAAAATAAAAAGCAATCACCATACACTGGGGGAAAGGAGAAAGAAACCGTAAAAGGTTAAGACAAGAGAATAATGTTATCATAAATAGAGAGATTGAAGTGTCTGAGGGAAACATTACACAGGAGATGGAAGCGATGGGACAATTTAACCCATTGACTACTGGAACCGCAAATACAGTCCCTGCAAAAAGTATGTGTGTGTACGGGACTTATCAAACCCAGCAGTCGATTGGTTAAGAGAACCAAGACTGAGAACAAGAGAAAACAAAAAGATTGAAGAGATGTATTATTTAAGAACGAGGGGGTGATGGAAAAACAGGAGACTTGAAAAGCTGTCAAGTG
>BQKZ01000334.1:83584-94120 GCA_036244855.1 Temnopleurus reevesii
CAAAATTTCTATATTTTTGGCAAATATGTGGCTGTAACCATGGCAACCGATATTTATTTCGGTGTAAAAAGTCTTTTATCAGTCTTCTCAATCAAGGACTATCCTAACTTACATACTGTTACTAGATATCACAAATAAATTTTATATCTTTAATGACCATGATTATTATTGTTAAAATGCAGCTTTTGGAGGGTCGTTGCCATGGCAACTGCATTTTTAGAGGCCTTGTGCACCTAGTCGTACGAGTAGTCCACCCTAGCGGCATTCAGTAGCATTCACTGAACAGTTTGATACCAAGTTTGTCCATCTTTCTTGTCATTGCACCTAAACCTCTTTTGCTCCCCAGGTATATAGAGAGATGGGGGTGGATGAAAGGAAGGGAAAGAAGAGGAATTGAGGGGTTCGAGAGATGGTGAAAAATGAAAAAGAAATTAAGAAGGATGCTTTAAATAACAAATCATTTATAGTACAGAAGCTATTAGGATAATAAGTAGGAAAGAGAAAAAAACAGAGAGAGAATGAAGAGATACTGTGAAGAGGTGATGAGACAAAAAAATTCAAAATATTAAAAAAAACGATAACCATACACTGGGGGAAAGGAGAAAGAAACTGTAAAAGGTTAAGACAAGAGAATAATGTTATCATAAATAGAGAGATCGAAGTGTCTGAGAGAAACGTTATACAGGAGACGGAAGCGATGGGACAATTTAACCCATTGACTACTGGAACCGCAAATGCAGTCCCTGCAAAAAGTATATGTGTGTACGGGACTTATCAAACCCAGCAGTCGATTGGTTAAGAGAACCAAGACTGAGAACAAGAGAAAACAAAAAGATTGAAGAGATGTATTATTTAAGAACGAGGGGGTGATGGAAAAACAGGAGACTTGAAAAGCTGTCAAGTGAGAAAAGTGGGCGAGCATAAGATATAAAAATAGCAAAATTCAAGTAGTGGGAGAGAAGGTTGCAAGAAAAATCATTAAATTAATTAAATCTTGAAGCAGAGTGGTGCAAAATACTGTTAAATCTAATAGAGGGAAGTATAATAAAATCTGGGAAACCGAAAACTCCTCTTTTACTGGATTAGAAATAGATTCTTTCATAGCCTCTGTATCTCGGGAGGGAAAATCATGAAGGGTTGACAGAAAACAGGGCTGCCAACATAATGAAAAATCAGGTTAGACACTATATTAGCAGCCAGAGTAGTACAACAAAAGATGGAGTAATTATAATAAAATCTGAAACTACCCAAGCAGCTGCAGAAGCTGAAACTAATGCCTTTATTCTTAAAAGATTAAGCTTTACAAACAGAACTCTGTAATAGTTGAAAAAATGCCTCATATTCTTTTGAAATGAAATGCAAGTTCCCAAAAATCTTTTTCAATACAAAATCATTGCGTAAATTTCAGTTTTGATACAGGTACCTCCTAGTCTGCCAGAACAGACCCTCGGGTTTTGTTGTGCGCATACACAGAGAGTGATACAGGATATGCATTGTGTGTCTCAATGCTGTATGTGTGTGATGTAGTCACACAATGCATGTACCCTGTATCATGCTCTGCGCACGCACACATTGAAAGTCTAGGGTATGTGCTTGCAAACTAGGTACCACCCTGCCAAATAGAATAATGGAAAGATGTCATGCAATGCTGGCAGCCTTGCAGAAAATATTGAGAAAATCAAAGGATTTTAAAATGATGTATGTCAGTACACCTGTATCTGATGAAGTGCAATAAATACACAAAATACATGTACATCAGAACCAGAATTTACTTCTGCATGATTTGACCACAGTTCATCACTTTTAAGTGCAGATTGAATCCAACGTCTGCGGATTGTACGAATGCATCCAGCTAAATCATGTCCACTTTTCACCTGACCCGACCTGCTTTTAACACCGAGCGACGATGAGAGTACGGTAGCAGCGAAACATTAGGTGAAATCTTATCCTATGTACATTACCAATGTGTGCACCTGTAACAGAAGCTCACATGCGAGCGTATGCGGCTGATTCCTCAAAAGGGCAAAAAAAGAACGATATAATCTCATAATACCGTAATCTGAACGAAAGCAAATGTACGCACCTGCAAAAGGCGCCTCTCGGATTCTAAGATTCTCGTCTCTCCCTTTCCTTATTTAATTTTCATCTTTGCATTCTTCATACATGTGTATTTTTTTAAATGTTCATCATAATTATTCTGTCCTCACTGGCCAATGTCTCTTAATGAGTACATCATTGTGCTTAATTTTCATTATATATCCTTACATTATTAGTAATAATAACAGTGATAATAACACCTTGGATTTATTTTTAGCACCTTATCATGTCTATGACTGCAAAGCACTTCCAATATCATTAACCCGTCATTGGATGGCAAATTAAAGCCGAGCATCAAAGCAGCCGTATAGGTGCACACATAATCAGATTATGTGTTGCTGTCGTCTACCAGTCCCAAATCACACCTGGGTAGAGTGCAGCTTTGTGGACAAATTTCTTGCAGAAGGAAATTAATGCCATGAATGGGATTTGAAGCTACGACCCTCTGGTTGAAAGGCAAGAGTCCAAACCACTACACCATGACATCTCCATTTTCATTCCTTCAAAATGTCAGAATTTTGAAAATAAATTTACATTGATAAATAAATCAATATATTGTTAAAGTCATAACATTTCATTATTGAATGATAAATGGCTTAATTTTAAGCCAAATTTAGTGGCATTGGGAGCTCTGAATAAAGTTTGAAAAAATGTTTGATTGTTATTCTAGGGGATTTACCCTTTTTCTGGAAGCAAGGCGGTTCATCCATCATTCCATGCAGGAATGCTAATGGAAGTTGTGTTGAATAACAAACGCTCCTCAAGAATACAAAAAAAAACTTCCCAGACATACAAGGTTGTAGATGTAAGGAAATCTGTTTCAATTAAAATCTGACTTCTTATTTTTTAGAATAGCACCTCCAAAGTGTCCTTGAACCTGAATTCCTTTCTTCACATATATTTGTTCTATTTATAACAAAAAATAACAATAATAACCCTAGTGCATTTGTAATGTAAAATCAGTGACGTTGGCATCATTTTAAATTGAATTTTCTTCTACTAAAAGCATAACTTTTTTATTTGTTCTGTGCCCTCCCATTTGTTTTAAATAGGACATGTTAAAGTTCCATTCTATCAGGCCCAGGGATACCAACCACAAATTGCATCATTTCTTTATTACATTGGGGAAATCATTTCTCCTGGTTATTTTCCAGGAAAATCACATCGCAATGCGTTATGCATTCTAGCATGATTGCTCCACAAAAAAAATGTTTTGTTTAACAACTTTTTCACATGGATCTGTGCAGGTAAGTGTTGAAAATGTTTCTCCAATGTTTAAAACTGCAAATCAAATGTAAAAGTTAAAAGTATCCCCGTTCATTGGGATAAGGGGTATCGTAACTGAATTGTCATTGTAAATTATTATTAAGAACACAAAAATACCCATGTTTGTCCATCTGTTGGTCTGAAAATGTTAGTTTCAATGGAAAATGATGTAAATATATAGCATGCAGTACAATACAGGTGCACCATCGTGCACCAATTTAAGCATTTGTTCTGGTAAATGAGAGTATCAACAGACAATTAATTTTTTTCATGGAGACAGATGTGATGGTATTCAATATGTAAATATAGACTTTAAGTATCCCCCTAGGAAGTGGAAGAGGATCGAAAAAAAATATGATTTGTTGGCGAAAGTGGACAGAATTTTTTTAAGGGAATAACATTTGCATGTCTTTAGGCTCAGCCTTTGGTTCTGCCGTTTTAAGCTAAAATGACTATTTTTGCTTTTTAAAACTCGAAACTTTTTATCTTTTTTAGTGAAACATTTATTCCTACCGAAAGCTGGGATGGGTTTGCCGTCTCCTCCCGCTCTCTGCTGCTCCAGCAAGGCCCTCAACCAATCCTGCTGCGACTCCTCGTCTTCCGCAACCAGCGAGAAGCAGTCGTCCCTCGTGTAGAGGGCGATAGCATGTTTATGTTTCGCATCGGATTTCTTGTTGATGTTGAAGCACGCCGAGATGGGGACAGTCCTCTTCGCCTCGCCACCAAGTCGAAACTTCTTCTCATTGTCGTAGTACTCGAGTCGCGGCGGACCCGCTTTGCTCTCGGAGCGGAGCACAAAGTACTTCTTCCGCATAGTCTGCAGAGGGGGGAAAATGGAGTAAAAAAAAACGATGTTATTGTATGAGGTACTGTACTTGGAAAGAACCTGGATGGAAAATGAAATATTGTAGAAAATGTAATTACGATGACAACGACCCAATAAAAACTATGATCAAATTCAATAGAGCGTGATTTGGAAAACACGCACTGGCTTGCGCTGCAGGCTTGTATCACAGCAATTTAGAAAGACATCGGGAAAAGAATTGAGCGGATAACTGTCAGGGTCACTGTGAGCAGAAGGGACTATAAAGGATTTGGACAAAAGTAAACAAAAAAGTAAACAAAAAGTTTTTTGTAAAAGGCCACAGATATTGAAATGTAAAATGTCTTGAAATATACTGTTGAGTGATCCAAGGTTTGGATGATTCAGTTAAAAATATTGTAAACTCTGCCTGATTCCAAACTTCGAAAAAATAATTTGTCAAATTAATTTCTTTGAATAAATGATGCAAAATATAGGCACATTTATAATGTAATGTATTTGTAAAAGTACTTCATATGATTTTTGAAGGTCAAAAAGTGCAAGTAAAAAATGTTTAGTTACCTGTTAATCACTTCATTTATAAAGCTAAGAATTATGGGGTCACAATGGCATCACTGGGTCATTTTGATTGTTCTGAACTTTTTATAGTGGTGGCACCAACAAAATGCACTCAAGCTAACTGCCTAATGGTAATAGATTCTGAGACTTTGTTCGCTCCCTCTATCTCAAATGTCTCCAATACATCAGGACTATTGCATTTTGTTATTCCATCAGCCTACACAGATGTCATAATGGATTAGACATGATATTTGTCGAAAAATATACTCTGTCTCTCTCTCTCTATCTCTCTCTCTCTCTCTCTCTCTCTCTCTCTAAGGAGTACAGAGTGAAAGTGAAAGTGAATTCGGGATATTTTCCCCTTTTTCAAGTACATTGTACACGGACACTAAGCAAATATTTTGAACTACACAACTGATACAATTCAAACATTGCCCTGTACTTTTTCATTTAAATGTGTTTGTTATTGCTGTCTTATATAAAAATAGCTATGCAAAGGATGCATGTGCAGTATGTGAATCGTTTTGCAAAGTATTCACAATGTAAACACAAAAGATAGTGTGCAAATATTTTGAATCACATGATTGTACATTTATAATGAACAATTGTAATAAAGCAAGCTGTTATGTCTTTCATACATGTATGTACATTGATCAGCATTGCATTACTTGACAAACTTTCGGTAAGAAAAATGTGGATATATAACCAGTTGTATCTGCACTATGAGTACTGTAGAAAGGAAAATGAACTCAGACAAAATAATGTCATTATCAAAAGAACTTTACGAACACAAAAAGAAAGAAGCTTACCTAATTATTCACAAAACAGGTGCAACACCGGTTTTATATTTCTCTGCAGAATAAGAGTGAAGGAAATAACTTTCATGTTCATCTAGCAAAAAAGAATACTTAAATGGAAGTAGTTCAACTTGTCCAAGTCCTTTGTCCCTTCTGCTTTATTTTTAGTACAAATTTCAAATTCAAAATAAGACTTAGATAGGAGTTAAAAGCCCTAAAATGACTTCTCATATTCTATTTCAGACAGCTATACCAAAAATGACTTTTCCATTTGCATTTCTCATATTTTTCTTCAATCTTACTTTGAATTTTTGTTTTAATTTGAATTAGAAACAAAAAAATACAGGTTCAGGTCGAGGTATTTTCCGAGGGTCGGTCAGTTGAGGGCATCCGAACAATTCTGTTTTTGCCTATTTGGACAAGACACTTATTGATGTGGAATTGCCTCCATGCAGATATTGCAAAGTTGTTGTTTTGTAATCGCCGCGTGTATGAACTCTTTGGCTCAGTATGATATGACGTATTGTTGACAGGTCAGATAGCTCATTATAGATTTGTTATTGCAAGTTTCATTTCCTCGAGGGTAATTATTCTTGCTTCATTTCTCTCTATAGAGTATCTCGCCCTGAAGAACTATTCTTCCTGCAATTGCTAATTACTGCGTCTTGAAAAAAAAATCAATCTAATGCAGAAGAAAGCTTTGCAAATTTATATTTTTGTTTCTATTTTGTTTCTTTTGTTTCTGTCTTTTTATAATTGCAAGAATGAATGTGCAGACAGGAATATTTCTCAAGTACCTTATGTCTAATGATTACCAATTCTTTATGAAATGCATGTTTGTCTAGACAAACAGTTAATTAAGTATTCTCAAACCCTAACAAAATTTTTTAAAACTCCTGTCAAAGCTCTCCAAATCCACTTGCCCTCTTGCCTGGGCAACCTTAAAAAGCTGCGCGAGCAGCATTTTTCAAAGTCGCTTGCACAAATGGGCAAATGACCATTTCCAAAGAATATTGGCAGATCAAGACTTTGCCAAAAATGTTTTTCATTTATTTGACATTTCTTATTCCATTCTTCCGAATGATTCTTCAACCTGATTTGTATTCTATGCCTGAATAAATAACATAATATCAAGGAATTATTATTAGGTATAATCCATGATGAATCTCAGGGTAAAAAAACAGAGGATCTACACGAATCATCTCTCACAATGTTTCGTCTCTCACACTTAAAAATGAGTGAAGGCTACATGTACAAGTGCAAATGAGATATTATGATGATAATTGATGTTTGGTCTACTTGTACGGTGTACACTTCACTCTCAGTCTACAGTACATGACAGTTGTTACTAATTTTTTAATAGAGGGAATACAGGGAAATGGGAATCACACCAAAGGTTACTTGAGGGCATTTTCTGGGTGAAGGCCAAGGGGTCATGAATCAGAGATCACGGGTCACATTGCTGGGAATGAGAAGTTTGTAGATGGAACACACTCGGGAGGCCTTGAGCTTGCATTGTGGTGGGTCCTTCCACTTCAAGCTAGTCTACAGAAACAGACTCAGTCACAGCAGTCACTATGGTCATACTCCTGAGCGGTGTTTCGCCAAGTCGTTATGCACGACTTTAAAGAAATACTGGATAACGTTAACAAATCTAACAACATTACATCATCTTTGATGCGCTATGACGTCGGTAGTCTTCATTCGCAAGAGTGTAATCGTATGACCAGAATCCAGGACGTTTCTACCGAAGGTTTATTACTAAAAAATCAAGGGTGCAAAGCAGAAGGCCAGTGGCCAAAAAAAAAAAACCCTGAAGCAGAGCCAAGCACCTATGAAACGTTAGTTCAAGTACACATGTGACATTTTTTTAAACAATATTCAGCTGATAACATTTTATGGGCAAAAATACAGTAGAACCTGTAATACAGTGTGGATGTGTGTCAGTGGGCGATATGCAAAAAGAAAGATTTTTTTTTCATTGAGAACAAAATAAAATTCTACAAATAATACATAGAGAAAATGGGTAGGCCTACGCACTAGGTCATGTGGGTGCTCTGTCTTGTAGGGAAAACCCAAGATTCAAAATTTAGATTTCGTTTTTAATGACAAAAAAAAGATATTGGCCAAACGGGCACTCAGTCATTGCTCTGCTTTTAGGAAAACCGAAGATCCACAATTATCAATCCATCCCAAACTCACAAATGGGCAGATTTTTTCAATGATATCAAAACATAAATTCCCCAAATAATACAAAAAGATATCAGCCATATGGGTACTCCCATTTACGAGAACTCGGTCATGTGGGCGCTTTGCCTTGTATGGAAAACTCAAGATTCATAATGGTCAATCCATCCCAAATTCAGAGCGGACAGATTTTTCAATAACAACAAAAAAAAAATTCTACAAAAAAGATATCGGCAATATGGGTGCTCGCATTTACGGGCACTCGGTCATATGGGCGCTCTGCCTTGTGGGAAATCGAAGATCCACGATGATCAATCCATTCCACAAAGGAAAAAACAAAAATCTTATTTGATATGATCTGTAACCTAAATAGCCGAACAGAAGCCATACATTTTCCGGCAGGCTAAACTTTTCTCATAGCTTGCCGGAGGAGCAGAAGAATCGCATGCAATATGATCCTGACAAAACACTTCAATTCAGAGCCATACTCCTTCCAATAAAACTTGAAATATCACGGAATAACACTTTTCAAACGTGCAGGCGGGCATCCCTTCAAATGTGCACATCCTACTATACTCTGTTCATGCATTACTTTGAGTTTAGATTGTCTTCACTATTGAACTATCAAATTGTTGTTTTTACTATAAATAACCAATTAATAACTAAATTTGAAATTCATATCTGGGCTTGAAGCACTGTACACTGTACAGTATATTAGCCTTAAAAGAAGAGTCTACCCAAAAATAACATTTGTTTAACAGAAGCAGAAAAAATTGGGGAGTAAACCAAAAAAGCTTGAAGAAAATCGGACAAGTAATAAAAAAGATTTGAAAAAATAGGCAAATCAGTGGAAATTTCCAGATACATTTTATGTTGCTAATTTGATGACATCATGGGTGCACAACAAACCTGAGTATTCATTATAAATATGGTGGAAAATTCATAATTTTTTACGGAAAGTTGCAATGTTTGTATGAATGTAAACGTGCAAATTGTGAATCTACATATCTATCATAAAGATATCCTACGGTTAAAACTTGGAGGAAATCATATTTTGGGGGCAAAAAGTAACATTTTTAAGACATAATCTGAATGTAATAAATGGTCAGTTGTGCACCTGTGACGTCATCACTTTTTTCATAAGTTGTTGAATTTTTCTCAAAATTTGTTTGTTCTGTTCATCTAATCGTTCTGCTCCTGTTGATGAAATATTATTTTGGGGTAGACTCTCCTTTTAAAATATATTTATACGTTTGTCCAATGAATAGCACTTCAAACGGCATCCTGCCTAAAATTAAGGTCAATGATTTTCCTTTTGTTGTTCTCCGTTTTCGGTTCTTGTGAAAAATAAAAACATTTTGAAACAAAACGAATTGAAAGAAATTTCAAGGGTGATCACATTTCATATTTCCTATTTTTCACATATCCATCAATACATTTCTTATGTTAACAAACTCTATCACCTATTTGCAAGTTGATTAATTTCATAGATGACTGAGCATTGTTTGTGAATCTTGCTCACTCCTTTTATATACTTATTTTTAATATAAATCAGTCGGAGCACAAGGAGGGGTGGAGGGCTCCTTTGTGTATTGGGCATGTATATTAAGAGATTTGTATATCTACGTAATTTTCATACAGCTTTACAACATTATACAAACTGTTCACCAAGAAAATATTATGCACAGATGCTGTGTAGCATAAGCTCCCATGCACGGACGTGCACCATTAATTTGACCTAAATCACCTGAAGGCAACCGATATAGTTCACGATTTCAAATCTGATTTCAAGTGCTTCAAAACTGTTTGCTCCACAGGAGTGATGCAGTTACCATGGCAACAGTTTGTTGGGTACAATCAGTCAGTGTCACTGTCATTGTAAAACTTAACACAAAAAATAATGTATACAAGGGTGAATAAATTGTTGTCTGGTTGCAGTTGAATGCAATTTCCGAAAAGCACCGTCGGTCGGTCAGAATTTTTCATTTTATCAATTAAACACTTGAAAGGGGGTGAAAAGCAAAAAATCATCTGAAAATTACTTTTCAAGTTGTATTTCACATGTCAAAATCTATAATTCTATTGTGATTTTCAATTCAAGTGCAGAGCCCCCCAAAAAGCCATTGGGTCTATATTTTTATTTTCCCCTGATAAATTTGACCATGAGGCATAAAAGCAACCCTCTGTTAGGAAGAAGAATTGGAAAAGGGATATGAAAGGATGAGAGATGGTGTAAATGTGTGGACACCACTTTATAAATCTAAAATTATCATTGGCAGGAAGATGAATGGATAAAGAATATATAAACATGTAAAGATGAGAGATAAAGAATATAATTGCCCTTTTCTTCTACTCTTTCCATCCCCTATGATCAAGAGATTTTTCCCCATTTGGCCCCGACTATATTTTCCTTAGATCTTGTATACATGAGTGTACATGGCATGAAATTTAATAAACTTTAATCAAAAATTGACATCAAAACTTGTAATAGAAGTTTAGAAAAAGAAAGTAGGTTATCAGAAAAAGGGTATTGCCTCAAGTTTGATATCAAAACTTATGATAGAAATTAGAAAAAGAAAGTAGGTTTTCAGGACAAACATATTGCAGTTTGTACGGTGGCAAACCATGGTAAACTTTAATTTTGAAGGTACTATAAAATGGGAAGCAAACACGACTATTGAAGCAGAAGATGGGAGTTATTAGAGAAATTCATGCCGTAGTGGAACGATGCGAAGAAATTTGATCAAGAATGAATGAAATTGGAAATGGATTTTGAAGTGGGGGACAAAATATTCAAAGGTCAAAGGA
>BQKZ01000334.1:96102-107700 GCA_036244855.1 Temnopleurus reevesii
TCCTTTGACCTTTGAATATTTTGTCCCCCACTTCAAAATCCATTTCCAATTTCATTCATTCTTGATCAAATTTCTTCGCATCGTTCCACTACGGCATGAATTTCTCTAATAACTCCCATCTTCTGCTTCAATAGTCGTGTTTGCTTCCCATTTTATAGTACCTTCAAAATTAAAGTTTACCATGGTTTGCCACCGTACAAACTGCAATATGTTTGTCCTGAAAACCTACTTTCTTTTTCTAATTTCTATCATAAGTTTTGATATCAAACTTGAGGCAATACCCTTTTTCTGATAACCTACTTTCTTTTTCTAAACTTCTATTACAAGTTTTGATGTCAATTTTTGATTAAAGTTTATTAAATTTCATGCCATGTACACTCATGTATACAAGATCTAAGGAAAATATAGTCGGGGCCAAATGGGGAAAAATCTCTTGACCATAGGGGATGGAAAGAGAAAAAATACAGCAATTATATTCTTCATCTCTCATCCATTCATTTTCTTTTCCCATTTATCTTCCTACCGATGATAATGCTAGATTTATATGGTGGTGGGACTGTCCACACGTTTACATCATCTCGCATCCTTTCATTTTTTCAATTCTTCTTCCTACCAGTGATAATAATGCTAAATCTGTATGGTAGTGTTTACACATTTACATCATGGCTGCATGCACAGACCCTCGATGTCTGATGATGTTTCTTTTCTGTTAATGTTCTTCAAATGTAGCTTAATTCATCCAATTTGCTGAGGAGCTGCTGAATGTGTAACATCTTAATGCTGTTTTTGTATTAACTACACTAATCAAATGTTTTGAGTGTTCGTACATGAAATTCTTTTATCGTACACCAATTGTAATTCTTTGACAACTTTTATCTATCTACATGTACATCTACTGTACATGAGCCAAGATTTTAACATGTTTTACAAACATTTTCGCAATTTCTGACCTCATCAAATTTCAACATATTAGTGTCGTTATTTTCATGTTTATGACAGTGCTTGTACACAAACGAATGTTCATCATACAGAGTGGAAATATTCACGGCCCAAAGTCGCAAAATTTGCGAAAATAAAACCATACAGAGTGCTACAGTTCCACTTGTCCACATTCCCCGGGCAACAAAATTTAACTGTTGGGCAAGTAAATAAAATTTTCACTTGCCCAATAGCCCAAGTAACAGATTTGAACTACATGTAGTTTTCCACCATGCATGCAAATTGGCATTGGCCATCAACTTTGGGCACGAGAAACATTTGTTGTGGCAAGTGATCTAAGAAATTGGTTGCCCGACACGGCAACTGGTGACAAAAATTCTTGTACATGTAGCACCCTACCATCGCATTAATTTCAGTTAAAAAGTATCGTTAATGAAAGCATCATCAATCCACATTAATACTTCAAGTAATAGAATATCATACTGTACAAATTCAAGTAAAAAAAAGTATTGATATATCTCGTTATCTAGAGAACTTCCTCACAGACTGTATATACTTCACTCTCTTTGAAATCAAAACTTCAAAGCACAGGAGAATCCTCACAGAGAGCAGAATGAATTAAGTGAAACCAATCCTGCTCATATTACAACCTGTCTTTAGGTTCAGACCTCAGCTGGATTACAAAGTGTATATGATATCATGTCAATTATCCATTAGCACCGTCTTGATTTCAATACCACTGTTACTCTTGACGAAAAAAGGAGAAAAATATACCACAAATGTGAAACTACTGCTGTAGTATAACACAAAGAGAATATAATGTAGTATAACACAAAGAGAGTGAATTTCTCTCCAGTGGAGTTGTATGCTTTTGTTGATGGTATGTATCCGTAGTTTAATTAATTTTTTTTTACTCTTTCGAAGAATTTAGAGTATATGCATGTGAATGATTGAAAAATATTTTTTGTAATTGATATAAGAATTATTAGTAGCTTCAGTTGATGTTCATTTTCAATACAAACAAAAGTAAAAATGTTTATTTATGTATTTATTGCTTTATTTGATGATTTTCATCTATTTAAAAAAATTCACCCTCTTACCAAAAATTTTCCTGATTCAAAATTACTTTCAGAACCAATTAGAGGTTTAATGCCTTCAATGCAGTAGGAATAGACTCAAATTTGACTTTTATGGGGCAGCGCCAGGGCCCTTTGCAGCATGGCACACGGGCAGTCTAGCAACTAAATGAAAAATCGGGTTAATCTATGACAGTAGCACCATTGGTAATTCACCAATTTCAGAGGGCCATGGGGACCATTCTAAATCACCTCCAGCCCACCCCTACCCTCTTCCCCATCTCCTCTCCCCCAAAATAGTACATTTAAACAAGCCTGAAGAGCTATGACGACAACTACTTGGATGAAGTATGGCCACACAGGAGTCGTGTGCTAGAAACTTTAATGAACTGATCGCTCTGAAACGAACCCTGGTAGCCATAAGGAAGTCAAGTTCAACAGGTCATTAAAATTCAGCGCGGGTCTCGCGCCCGGCGGCCGGGTATCGCGTTGCAGGCCAATCAAGAACGTGAACCAACGGTCTGCTTTCAGAAATTCATTGCTTCCCCCGCGTGACCACGACTGGACCCTATCTGGTGTCGCACGCATGGAATGGGAACGTGCCAAACAGGCTCACGACAGTTATTTGATTTCAGGCATTGAGACAGTTACTGGGAGAGCTGGAGACAGAGATTGAAAGAGAGCAAGAGAAAGAGACAGACAGAGAAAAAGATAGATGGAGAGAGGCAAGGAGATAGATAGAGAGAGGGGAAGAGAGACAGACAGTGAAAGAGATACAAGCAGACAGAGAGGGGTGAAGAGGGAGATAGAGAGAGAGGGGGGAAGAGAGACAGACAGTGAAAGAGATACAAGCAGACAGAGAGGGGTGAAGAGGGAGATAGAGAGAGAGAGGGGAAGAGAGACAGACAGTGAAAGAGATACAAGCAGACATTGAGGGGTGAAGAGGGAGATAGAGAGAGAGGGGGAAGAGAGACAGACAGTCAAAGAGATACAAGCAGACAGAGAGGGGTGAAGAGAAAGATAGAGAGAGAGAGGGGAAGAGAGACAGACAGTGACAGAGATACACACAGACAGAGAGGGGTGAAGAGGGAGAGAGAGAGAGAGAGGGAGAGAGCGAGATGTACAAGTCTTGTTCACAAAGTCTATTAACTTTCCTAAACCAATCTTCCCTTAATTTGGCAAAAATAAACAACTTCTCTACTCAGTCGCAATATTTAAATCTGGATAAAATTTCCCTCCCTCTTTTTCTGAGAATCTTTTTTAACATGTCTAGCACCTATTCAGTCAATTAACAGGGAAGCAACTTTCTTTTGCAATCATGAAGCAATATACTGTAGTGAAGGTAGAATTAAATTGTTTACTTTGCCCCATTCCTTTATCCCTTCTGTTGACAGAGAATGCTAATTGATACATATGATCCAGAAGGATGACTATCCGGTCTGTACAAGTGAGTCTAATAGCTTGCTTTGCCACTTAAAAACTCCTCACATGCAGCGTACATCGCTTTTAGTGTTTGTCTTGGAATATGTGATCATGCCTTGAAAGTTAAAAGCTGATGTAACCATCTGATACATGTAGGTTGCTATGGACATGCAGACTGCATCTCCTACTTTTTGCATTATCCACCCCCATCTCCTTCCTCCTATATAATAAAAGACTTACAGCTCATGGACAATTTATCATTTTTTTTACTGTAAAACATCAGTTTCAGAGTTTGTCTTGAATGAGATCATGCCTTGAAAGTTAAAAGCCGATGTAACCATCTGATATAGGTTGCCATGGACATCCGGGCTTTATCTCCTACTTTTTTTCATCATCAAACATCCACCCCCATCTCCTTCCTCCAACAAAGACCTACAGCTCATGGACATTCGTCATTTTTACTGCCATGCATCAATTTCAGCTTTGTCTTCATATGATCATGCCTTGAACGTTAAAAGCTGATGTAACCATCTGATATGTTGCCATGGATATCTATGCATCTTCTAATTTCTCGCATCATCCATCCCCATCTCCTTCCTCCTTTATGTACCAAAGACTTACAGCTCATGGACATTCATCATTTTTGACTGCCATAGATCAGTTTCAGTGTATTTCTTGAATAAAATCATGCCTTGAAAGTTAAAAGCTGATGTAACCCTCTGATATGTTGCCATGGATATCTATGCATATCTGCTAATTTCTCGAATCATCAGGCACCGACCCCTATTTTCTTCCTCCTATCAAAGACCTACAATCATGGACATTCATCCTTTGGTGAATTTGTTAAACTGTGAGAACTATTGCTAAAGATGGTTATTAGTAAATTTACTAAAACGTGAATAGTACAGTGTACATGCTCAGAGGTATCTAAATGTGTTAGAAGAGTACAGAACACAGAGGAGTGTATAGAATGAGCCATAAAAACATATTTTGCTAGGCACTCCAAATCTTATCAATAAAGATTAAAAGTCATATTCTAAAAAGGCCATTGCACACAATGAACCAAGATTTTAACAATTTTATTCCTTTGCAAATTATCACTTATTGGCCGTTACTTCAAATGGTAAAATATACACTACGCGTTCCCATTAAAATGCATGTGTGATGGGGCCTGTAACATACAAGATGCAACTAAACTTACGATAAATATTAATCGCAAGTCTATGGCAAAACATGTATCATTAAAATACAATCTCTTCTATGTTACAGGCACCAGGTGCGATAACTATTATTGCATCAAAGGAACAATTGCGAAGAACATCCATGCATTGTAGGTCTTAACTCCTGCTAAGTACTCGCATCAGCTAGAGAGTAATTACCTACATAGTTCTTCTTCGGTCTACACATCGCCCGCCGCCCCCTGATAAATGATTAGTTGTTCCTCAAGAGGCTACGACCGACACGTCAACAACATGTTTTTNGTTAAAAGCTGATGTAACCATCTGATATGTTGCCATGGATATCTATGCATCTCCAAATTTCTTGCATCATCCATCCCCATCTCCTTCCTCCTATATGTACCAAAGACTTACAGCTCAAGGACATTCATCATTTTTTACTGCCATAGATCAGTTTAAGTGTATGTCTTGAATGAGATCATGCCTTGAAAGTTAAAAGCTGCTGATGTACATGTACATTACCCATATCATATGTTGCCATGGATATCTATGCATCTCCTAATTTCTTGCATCATCAGGCACTGACCCCTATTTTCTTCCTCCTACCAAAGACCTACAAACATGGACTTTCATCCTTTGGTGATTTTGTTAAACTGTGAGTACTATTGAGCATAAAGATGGTTATCACTATTTACTAAAACATGAACAGTACAGTGTACATGCTCGGATGTATCTCAAGGTGTTAGAAGAGTACAGAACACCGAGGAGTGTTGAATGAGCAATAAAAAATATTTTGCTGGGCACTCCAAATCTTATGAATAAAAGGTGAAAGTTGAAAGAGAAGTGAGCAATAAAACATATTTTGCTGGGCACTCCAAATCTTAGGCCACTGCACACAATAAACCAAGATATTAACAAAAATTGTTCCTTGGCAAATGATCACTTATTGGCCGTTACTTCAAATGGTAAAATATACACTACGCGTTTCCATTAAAATGCAGACGTGATGGGGCCTGTATTCAATTCAATTCAATTCAATTCAGGTTTCTTAAAATCATAATCATCGAAGTACAAAATAAAAGTCCGAGGACTAACAACATTTTGTTTACAAGCAAGACATAAGATAATTAAATCAAAATCTTACATACATGCAAATTTTACGATAAAATTACTGGAAATGAGAAGTAATATGTACATTAAAAAAGAGGGCAGTCCCAAAAGTAGAAAGAAAAGAGATATATATAGAAAAAAAGTAATTGAGAGGAGTGTTTAGATCTACGATGAGGGAGAAAAAGAGGATGATGAGAAGTAGGGAAAAGGGAGAAAAGACAGAAAATACAAAGAAAGGAAAAGTAGAAGAAGTAGGAGAAAAGAAAGAAGAATTTGAGGAAAAAGGAAATAACAAATGACATTAGAATTTGAAGCAAGAAATACACATTTAAATGGAACTGGGGTTTAGTTACTAAAAATATAATGTACCTGGGTTTATAATATGCACCAGTTTAAGAGAATAGAAACTGCAAGAGCTTTGATATTCTTACAAGAATAAAAAAAAATTGACATGAAATTGAAAATTATTGCTATGGAAAAGTATGAGGAGTAATGGTGTAAAAAGACCGGAATTGCATTTCAATTGTTCAAGAAAATTCAAATTTGAATATATTATAAAACAGCAGGATACAGTAGATAAAATATGGAATAAAATTGAGTTGCATATGCAAAAACCAGGGCTTAATTACGAAAAATCATATATATACACCCAAATTTGTGATGAGAGGATTAAAATGTATAAATGAAAAGACTTTGCCATGAAATTTATTAATTAATTTGAAATGGTATCCCGGGAATGGTAATGATATAAAAAGACCAATGATTGCACAGATAACTGAAATGCTAAAATATTGATTGAAATAGGCAAGAAGCGGAAGATAAAGAATACTAATTAAAATTGCATGAACCGCTTTAATCAGATAGAAAACGTGTTCACGTTTGAATGATTATAGTGAATTAAGAATTCGTACAAGACTGGGTATGGTTGAGCTTTGATATCGTTTTGTTCTTGTCTTAGGGATATCAAGGCGTGAAGGATTTCTCAGTAACATACAAGATGCAACTAAACCTATTTATATTAATCGCAAGTCTATGGCAAAACATGCATCATTAAAATACGATCTCTTCTATGTTACAGCTAGGCATCAGGTGCAATAACGATTATTGCATCAAAGGAACAATTGCGAAGAACATCCATGCATTGTAGGTCTTAACCCCTGCTACATGTAAGTACTCGCATCAGCTAGAGACTAATTACCGACATAGTTCTTCCTCGGTCTACACATCGCCCGCCGCCCCCTGATAAATGATTAGTTGTTCCTCAAGAGGCTACGACGGACACGTCAACAACATGTTTTTTTCCAGACGCGGTATTCCGACAATCTCGGCCGATGAGACAGGGACAGTGATAAATCTGGCTCATTAGTGTACCATTAGATTTGAAGATGAAAACATCAACAGAGAACAGAAGATGGGCGAAGAGCGTTGCAACCCCCCCCCCCCCCCCCCCCCAGGAAAAAAAAAGAAAAAGCTGGAAGCACACGAAGTGAGGACACTGACCCAATTTTCAGCAGCAAAATGTTACACTTATGTTTCAACAAAGGAGCCTGAGTTGGTTTAATATGTACATGTGTACTTGTACAGTAATGTAGAGGTTCATCTTTTTAACCCAGAAAATTCAAATTGGCAGAAATTACCTACAACTATAAGGCAGTCCCAACTGAAGCTTCACTTCAGTTCATCTCATTCGTATACTTTTGTTTTGTCAAATTTATGTTTTTGAGAAGAAAATAAATGTTCACTTCAATAAATCAATTAAAGAATCTGAATTTTAATCAACAACAACATAATATAAACTACAGAAAGAGCCAATTTATCGAACACTATTCATGTTAAGAGACAAATTTGCTTATAAACGATTTTGTTTCCTTTCTTTTTTCATGCATGGTTTACAGAATGATCTACAAAAAAATAGAGCTATAGACTGAAATAAATTGCATTTGAGATGAATGATGGGGAAGCAAGGAGAAAAGGCTTCAATAGAAAATCATTTGGAATGAGTTGTAACATAATTTGGAAGACTTACAAACCTAAAGAATGAATGATACTACCCCTAGATGAACGCATTCAAATTACATTGTATTTTTGTTAGTTTGAGAGCAAGAAAATGTTTCTAATGGGCTCACTCTTATACATTAAAGGCAAATTAATGCAAGGAAAAAAGGGAAAAGAAAAAAGTCATGATAAATATCCAAGGCAAAATGGGTACTGTAGGACACAAGGGCCACTCAATAGGTCTTCCATGGCCTGGCCTTCAAAGTATGACAATTTTGCTATTAACGGTACGTCATGTGCGATCCTTGATTCTGATTGGCTGTTAGAGTATCACTGTCTTCGTAGTTATTTGTACTGTGATCCAAAGTTTTTATGCAACGGGCACCAGGAATGTCAATAAAACAGAGTCATTATAGTAAGATCAAAAAAGTAAAATAGAAACGATTTCTTCTTCTGTCTGGAAAAATTTGCCCTTTTGAGGTGTGCAAACTGCTCACAATAAACTAAAACTTTTTTGTTTTATCTGTCAGCAGGATGAAAATATCACACAAGAGAGAAACAAAGTCAATGACTGAACACTTCTTCAATCACATTTTAGTTGATAATTCTCAAGTTTATTGAATTGATGGCTTTGATAGCAAAGCACCCTCAGGGGATGGCCATTTATTGAAAACAAATTTCCAACATCTCCTAAATATAGATGGCAAAAAAAAAATCATCAAATTAGTTTTGAGAAGTGTGTCAGCTTTTTGCAAACATACCGATTGCTTTTACTGACAATCTGAAAATAAAACGTAGCTTACCTTCAACTTTCGGAGGTAACCAGATTTCTCGATATCCCCAAGGGAGACTTCAACCCCGCATAGAATTGGGACGTTTTCCTTTTGCGATGACATCGCTTAATATCTCCTATGATTGTCCACCATGAGAAAGAGAGTCAACGAAAACGTTAACCCGGCGTCCGCTGGTTCAGAAGAGTGCTTAATATCAACAGTCACTCTCCCGGCGGAGTACAGATCAGAATTTGTCGGTTTCAGTAGCTTCTTAAGACGAAGTATCCTCCGGGAATGTAACAAACTTTACAAGTGTCTTCACATCTTGCTCAGCAACAATGAAGTACGGGGCTGTAAAGAACACAAAATGAGAAGATAAAAATAATTAATAAAATGTAGCTTTACTGTGTCGGTTTCTCTAACAGCCAATCAGAATGAAGGATCGCACATCTGTGAATAGCAAAATTGTCATAATTTGAAGGCCAGGCCATGGACAACCTATTGACTAACCCTTGTGCCCTACAGTACCCATTTTGCCTTGGAAGAATCCTCTGGAAAAAAATATAAATTTTTAAGAGTGTTTTCACATCTTGCTTAGACAGTAGTTTTAATACTGGAGCTGTGAAGAACAATAATTGAGAAGACAAAAGTATTAGGAAAATGTAGTTTTAATGCATCATTTTCCGTAGCTTCTAAAGACAAATGATCCTCTAAAAACATAGATCTTTATGAGTATTTTTACATATTGCTTGACATTAATTTCAGTATTGGTGTTGTAAATAAGTATGAGGAAAATGTGTTTCAGTGTGTATGTTATTTGGTACATGTAGCTTCTTAGGAAGAAGGATCCTCTGAAAAAAAAATACAAATTAAAAAAAAATGAGTATTTTCACATCTTGCTTTAATAGAGAGTACATGTACTTTGAGTGTTGGTGCTGTACAGACCCCAATATTGAGAAGGCAAAAGTGTTCAGAAAATGTAGTTTTGGTAGCTCCTTATAAAGAGGAAGCAACCTCTGGGTGAATACAAATTTTTAAGAGTGTTTTTCACATCTTGATTAGACAGTAATTTATCAAGTAATGGGCCTGTAAAAGAAAATCCTCCCAAGTTAGAAGAAAAATGTATTGGGAAATATGTGGTTTTAGTGTGTCGATTTTGAAACATACTAATTTTCATTAAAAGGGTTTTCACATCTTACTTTGACAATATTTCAAGTACTGGGGTTGTAAATAACAAAAATTGAGACGACAGAAGTATTACAAAACTGTCTTTTTTGTTTGAGAGTTTTTATTTTTTTTTTTAGATGAAGGAACCTCTGGAAATCTACAGAACCTTAAGAATGTTTTCACATATTAGCAATTAAGTACTAGTGCTGTTAAAAAAAATGAGAAGACAAAAGCATGAGGAAAATGAGGTTTTGTGTCTTGGTTTGGGCAGATTCTTAGAAAAAAGGGATCCTCTATTAAAAAAAGTATCAATTTTTAAGAATGTTTTCACATCTTGCTTAGACAGTATTAATGCAAGTAATGGACCAGTAAAGAAAGAAAAAACAAAAATATGAGAAGACAGAAGAACACGTATTAAGAAAATGTAGCTTTGGTGTGGCAGTTTCAGTGGATTATTTTAGACGAAGGAACGTCTGGACATCTTCAAGTGTTTTCACATCTTCCTTAGATAGTAATTTAAGTTATGTGGCTGTGAAGAAGACAAAAACATTAGGAAAATGTGGTTTGGGTGTGTTGGTTTGGGAAGAATCTTAGAAAAAAACAGATCCTCTAAAAATATAAATTTTTAAGACTGTATTTACATCTTGCTGAGAAAGTAATTCAAGTAAATGGGGCTGTGAAGAACAACAATCGACAATACAAAAGCATTAATAGGAAAATGTGGTTTTGGTGTGTTGGTTTGGGTAGGTTCATAAGTCAAAAGATCCTCTAAAAATATCAATTTCACATATTGCTACGTGTACTGGGGTTGTAAAGAAATATATTAAAGCGCACAATTGAAAAAACAAGAATATTGAGAAAATGTGGTTTTTTATGTATAAGAATCCTTTGAAAAAAAAAACAATTTTTTAAGAGTGTTTTCACATCTTGCTTACACATTAATTTAAGTACTGGGCCTGGAGAGGACAAAAGCATGAAATTGAGATGACACAAATATTAAAGCGGATGTACCTTCCGTGTGTGTTTCCTTTTCTCTTTAGCTTTATCTTTATCCAGTATTTACAGTTCTCTCAGATAGCTCTCTGTATAGTATAAAAAGTTTTGGCATATGATTCCAACAGGAGTACATCTATTTCCACGAGAATATCCAACTGTGACATCATACATTAGGGATTCTATTATCAAATTATCATTTTGTAAGTATTTTGCTTTCCTATTCGCATTCAGAACGAGCATGCACGTGGCGAAATCCTTGGAAATTAAATAACAATTCTTTTGAATAAATTACTTCTCCCTTTTACTTGTATGGCTTCCTAATTTTGGATATTTTCATGCTCTCTCCTAATTTGGTAATTACTCCTGATTAAATCAAGATTTTATAATTCAATTCAGGTTTCTTAAAATCATAATCATCAAAGTACAAAAAAAAAGTCCGAGGACTAATAACATTTTGTTTATAAGCAAGACATAAGATAATTAAATCAAAATCTTACATACATGCGAATTTTACGATAAAATTACTGGAAATGAGAATGTGTACATTAAAAAAGAGGGCAGTCCCAAAAGTAGAAAGAAAAGAGATATAGAAAAGAGTATTTTTAGTGTGTTGGTTTGAGAAGAATCTTAGAAAAAAAGGATCCTCTAAAAATATCAAATTCTAAGACTGTATTCACATCTTGCTGAGAAAGTAATCAAAGTACTAGTGCTGTAAAGAACAACAATTGGCAATACAAACGCATTAGGAAAACTTGGTTTTAGTGTGTTGGTTTGGGAAGGTTCATAAGTCAAAAGATCCTCTAAAAATATCAATTTCACATCTTGCTACATGTACTGGGGTTGTAAAGAAAAATATTAAAGCGCACAATTGAAAAGACAAGAATATTGAGAAAATGTGGTTTTTGATGTGTTGGTTTGGAAAACCGTCATAACACTAAGAAT
>BQKZ01000334.1:168560-191706 GCA_036244855.1 Temnopleurus reevesii
CATTCAGCGGCGCCTGGACCTAACGCAAATTTTCCTGGTCCATTGGACTTTGAAACGATATCCTTTCTTGACGAAGTTTTGATGCAAAATTCATCATTTTTACAGAAAGATGCAAGGTTTTTATGAATGCACATAGTGGATCTACATATATCTATCATGATAATACGGTCAAAGTTTTGAGGAAGTCATATTTATGGGGATAAAAGTAACATTTTATGACATTGATAATGCATGTGATAAATGGTCAATTGTGCACCTATAACATAAGTAAGTTGCCAATAACTTCATAACTTTCTTGTTAGTAGTCGAATTATTCTCAAACTTGTTTTTGTTTGATTCATTTAATTGTTCTGCTCCTATTGAAGAAATATTATTTTTGAGTAAACTTTCTTTTTAAGGCCCTTATAGGATCTCGTTGCATTCCAGAGCAGATTATCATCCACAATTGTTCCCTATCGATATAATAGCGTTCGCGTTGTAAAGCGAAAGCAAGTGAATGGTCTTCTGGGATGCCCAAGTATATTCCATGGAGTCTCTAAAATCTCAACTCCCTGTATATTCTATACGGCACAGACTCTCGTATCGTTTTTCCGCCATTTGCATACATTGCACATCAGGAGTCTGCATTCAGAGACTACTTTCACCCTGCTATGAACCACTTGATTAGGATAATTTAGCGGCATGAGTGTGTGGTATATGTTACTGCAGACCCTGTAATGCACCTTAGGTATCACGAAATTTAAAAAGGTCTGCATTCCCAGACTAGTTCAAGCATTCTGGCTGTTGCGCAAACTTGAATGGGGATTCCCCACCGAAAAACCCCGTCTGTACCCAAGAATGAACAGTACGCAACAACACGACTGAATTGTGTTGTCATGACATATCATGGCGTAGGCTTACATTTAACACAGCATTAGATGGTAATTCTAAAGCAACTGCCGGGATTTGTTATATACAGTGTATATACACATATATTTTTGTAAAATATTGCATCGTTACGATGAGATATATTGCACCCTATAACGTGCTCCATGAGTTGCACTATAGTATTATGCGCCTCAAAATGTACATTTTTTTTTCTTAGTGTATAGAGGCCGCAGCTAATGGTTCGCCCTTTTATCCGCCAAAGTACATTCACATTATACAAAATGTATACAAAATATTATTTTACACTTTTAAAAAGTATCTCGAGTAATTTTTCATTTTTATGGATGCTCAAAATCCTCGTCTATCAAGTACAACCAACAAAATCAATGAATCACGCATGGCTTAACACTGTATGTTTCAGGGTGTGAAAAGTGACTTGTAACAAAATGAGCGAACATGGTTTTGTTTCCGGTCCATGAAAATCTACAAATTCATAAATCTACTGAGTGATGTTACTTACAGGCAATGATACTATTGTCAATCTTAATCAAATATAAATAGGATAAATAAAACTGAAGAAAAAAATCTGACAATAAATAATCCCCACTTAATCAACGATAAATTTATTTGAATGAAAGGAATTGTTCCGCGGAGAGTTGTTTTAGATCGATTCAGGCCCGGCCCATTTTGGCTCAAGGCGTTTTTGACACCCTTGAATTGAATCTGCAAAAGGCCCTTGGCAGATAAGGAGAAACTATACCTACGAAAATCTTTCAATTATATCTTGAAATTACTATTTTTTATTTTGCGATCGTTTCAAAAGTGCAAAGTTTCTATTGAGACACCATGTAGTAACGCTGACTTACGGGGAATTCCAAGTTCCCTTTGACCTCTCTCAGTCTAAGTCTATCAACAGTCGACGGAAAGTGAGTTTTCGAATTCTTTCATTCTCTATCACGTTTGATTCCACACCAGGAACTCTAATCATACATTCTAAAATCGCTTTTCTGTGAATGGACAAAGTTTTTTTTATGGATAAGAATGACTTGTATAATCATGATAACAAACTTTTGCCGTCCACTCGTGCTCCTCTCGTTTGTTATATCGGGTAAGTCAGAATTACATGTATTTTGAAGAGAAAACTGGATTAGAAACTGTTGCATGAACTGCAAATCGAGCTCAAATCTATACTAAATATAATCATTACTTTATGATATTATTTCGACCTAATTATAATGTTTGTTGTTGAATTTCAATATGTGTATTGCAGGGCTGCCAAACTGCCAACATTGACGAATAGTTGAGAGCGAGATTTCCATTAATTTGGCCAATAACAAAATGGGAGAGACCAAAAGAATTGAATGCAAATAGACCAAAAGCGTAGAGTGAGAAAGGACCAAAATGAGCGACTCTCAAAGAGTTAGTGTTAACAGCCCTGGTGTATTGTACCAAAAATAATGAAGATGTATATATAGTTTGTAGTGTATTATTAACACAAAAATCAGGGTGTTAACGTGACACCACCCGGTGTTTCAATTCAAAAGTTTCAATACCAGCAGGGGATTGGACACCCGAATACATACATTTTATTGCCAATGTGAATCAAGGTAACACCACACCGGTGTTGGTCTAACACTTTTTCTTGTGTTGCCGAACATAAACACCGAGATGTTGTAAAATTAACACGTGTTTTTAAAAACTTTTATTAATGTTTAATTTTGTGTTTTTGTGAAAGAATACCTTTTCCCCTCTCCTCTTTCTTGCAACGATGTTGATGATAATGAAGCACCTTATGGAAGAATGACTACACGTATTTTATTTAAATTGAATATGTCAAGACAATTTTGTTTTAATGAAATTATTAGCTTTGCTATATATACACCATAAATTTGTATTCATGTCGCACGCTAACGATCGCATTTACAATGTGTAGTTCATATCATAGTCTTATGATTATGTTGTACTTTGAACTCATTTATGGAGTGTGTTCTTTCAAAACGGAGTATAATGTACAAAACGTTTCTTTTTGAAAAGCGGAATTCTCCAAATGCTTGTTAAATTTCCTTTCCTGTCTTTTTTTACAATTGCATATTTTGTCTTGATGACCCTAATCGACATTCCTTCTATAGTATACTTCCGAACTTTTAGAGAAGAGGAGGAAGATGGAGAATTTTGCACCTATAAATGTTCAAAGTTAACACATTTTTTTTTAGTTCACCGGTTTATCCGCCATTGCACATTATACTATCAAGTATAACATTGACTGTTAATAATGATGTTGTACTTTGAACCAATATGCACTGTTTAAAAGAAGGATGAGTTTAAAGACTGGGTCTGCGCCAGACAATGTTTTTGCTCTGATTAAAAGCAGAAAAATCAAACGAACGGATAAAGGATAAAAAAAAAAAGCTTCAAGTAAATCCGACAAGGAATAGAAAAGTTGTAGATATTTCAATGATAATGATTGACCGGTATAGTTTTCATGAATTACTGTACGGCATTCGTTATAACACGTGACTTTTGGGACGTCATGACGTACGTTATGCACTTCCTGACAGTAAAGTTTTCATAACTAATCGTTATTAAAAGAAGAGTCTACCCCAAAATAATAATTCTTCCACAGGAGCATACAAATCAGATGAACAGAACAACAACAAAAAAAGCTTGAGAAAAATCAGACAACTTATAAGAGAGTTATGAATGTTTTAATATTTAGACAAATTGGCATTTGATGACGTCACAGGTGCACAACGGACCATTTATCATATTCATATCAATTTTTATGAAATGTTACTTTTTCCCCCAAAAAATATGTTTCCCCCAGAATCTTAACTACTGGTCTGGATATCTTTATCAGTTTATGATAGACATGCATATCCCCTATTTAATACATCGATGCAAACTTTGTATGATGAATTTCACACCATAGATAAATACAAATGATGGGTAGTAGTGCACCCATGACATCATTGGCAACATGCTTGAGAATTTTTACTGATTTGCCCATTTTCTCTGATCTTTAAAAATGCACAACTTTTTTATTACTTGTCCGTTTTTCTTCTATTTTTTTTTTATTCTGCTCAATTTTTTTTTCTCCTTATTTCAAAATATTATTTTGGGGTACACACGTCTTTTAAGAACCTGTTTAGTCCATGAGCGCTTTTTTTTTTCTTCAAAAGGTTGAATCAATAAAATGTATTGGTAGATAATGAATCGATGTGAATCGCCTTGAACACGATAAGCGAGCCTTCATTAGGCGTTATTTTTTTTATTGATTCAAAGAAAAAGAATTATTACACATCAATCGTTACAAAATAGAGAAAGACAAGAGCAAGAATAAAGGAAAAAAGCCAATAAGAGTACAGCGAGTAAAGATGAAATAAAATATGATACACCAACATTCAGTGTCAAATCACAAATCGAACCTCCATTTACTAAAATGTTGCCTTAGTTTCCCCTTCCTCTTTGCCACTCTGGAATCCGTCTCCTTATTGATGTTCAGATAAGTTCAGATAAAACCTTGAAACTCTGGAGACTTTTTATGAAATTTACATACATAAATATAATACTTTAATATAAGGAATATACAAGTGACGAACCTATCTCCCGCATATCCAAACATTCTATGAGAATTTGAAACATTTAAGATCTTATGGGTTTTGTTATAATAGCATTCAATGTCTGATCCCAGATCGGCTTTATTAGTCGTTATTGTGGGGGAATCCCACAGAAATGTGGGGAATCCCTGACTATACCGCTCCAAAATGGTGCAATAAAGGGGATGGGTAGGTTTGTGATTTATTCCGTTGGGTGACGTAATGATAGATAAAATTTACTCAATATTGTCGCCAACACGCTATGCTGTGTGAAGTTACCAGGAGGCTATGAAAAATCCATGTCGCTCGGGCGCTGTGGTGGTCTATTGGTTATGACACTGGTCTAGTCATCCAGAGGTCGTGGGTTCGAGCCCACCCCGTACAACTTACGATTTTTTTTCATATAGCCTCCGGGTAACTTCACACAGCCGTATAGCGTGTGTACCCCTTCGTGGGCCTTTGGCGACAATATTGAATAGATTCTATCTGATCAAAATCACTGTTTCATGTGCGTCTTATATTAGAAGCGCATATCATGTTGCTGAATAGTTGCTGGAAGGCATGATTATACTCCAAGAAGTGATCGAAGCTGTCATGTCTGTGAATATTGCTCTTTAAAAAGAGAGTCTACCCAAAAATAATATTTCCTCAACAGGAGCAGAAAAATTAGACGAACAGAAATAAATAAAAAAAAAAAAAAAAATAGAAAAAAAAAAAAAAAGTTATCAATGTTTATATATTCGGAAAATTTGGCAACTGATGACATCATCGTATCAATGTCATAAAATTTTACTTTTTCCCCCAAGAAATATGATTTCCTCAAAACTTTATCCGTAGGATATCTTTATGATAGATCCACTATTTGCATGTTTACATTCATAGGCCTACTTTATAAAAATGATGAATTTTGCACAATAAAACTCTGGTTAGTTGTGCACCCGTGATGTCTTCAAACATCTCTGGAAATTTCCACTGATTTACCCATTTTTTCAAATCTTAAAAAAATCATAACTCTTTTAATACTTGTCCGATTTTCTTCAAACTTTTTGGTTCTACTCACCAATTTTTTCTGCTTCTGTTAACAATTTATTTTGGGGGGTAGACTCTTCTTTTAAACCAAATCAGGGATGAATTTTATTTCCCTTTTCAATATCCGGTATTTTGACAATCAGCGAAAAGATGCATTCAAGAAATACTTTTAGATTCATCCTAATGTGTACAAAATGGATATTCCTTTTAATCGATCCAAAGGATCAGCGTTTTTGAAGCTAGTGAAATTCTGTAAAGGGATTGTTACTTATTTTGAAAACAAAAAGCCATATAGGTTTTAATTTCGGAGAGAACACTAAAATTGAAGTATGAAAAAATAATGAATTTTCATAAATGATGTCTTGTCAGTTTAAGGTGGTTTTTTTATCATCACTACTATCATATTCAAATGCATATAAACCCCTCAAAAATGTAACGCAACTCAAGTTTGAGGGAGGGTAACTTTTTTTATCGTTCATCTATAAAAGGTGAGAGTGGTGTCATTAAAGCTCCATTACTCCTCTTCACAATGAATACATTGATTGCCCTGATTACGTAATCGTGGAATGTTCAGGACACCTGACAATAAGGCCACGTCAGAAGTGAAATGATGCAAAATGCATTAACCTTAGTCTACATTTCTTTTGAATCTGCACGTGGGTTTACATTTTTTTTTCGGGAATGATTATGTAATTGCGTTCCTACTGTAAAGAATAAAATGTGTTTGAATGCTGGTCAGGTTGTAATTGCTAAAATCAAAGGACATTTAAGCCTTGTGTGAGGTAAACCTGTGGGGCTTTTTAGTGGTTGTTTGAAAAGGGGTTCACTATCGTCGTGCCAATGCGTGAAGTGAGTGAACTATGCGCAAACTGTGCAAGCTATGCGTGAACGTTTCGTGAACTTATTGCAAATTATGCGTGAACTAGTCGTGAATTAGTCGTGAACATTGCGGGCGTCTCCCAGTTCGTACCCTAAAAATATGGCACGACTTCCGAAGACAAAATGTTGGCCAAAAACGTGCAAGTGTCAGCCTGGCTTTAGAAATCATAACAGGATGTATTGTGCAGCCCTCTTTACTTTCTAGAAGAACGCAGCAATTGTGAAGGCTCTAAACAATACACGACTCCTTAGCATGTAGCGGTAACGATGGATCAACGAACTCACTACTTGGATCTACACTTGATGAATTCCAATACACACAGTTAAAAAAAAGTTGCAATAATGCATTCTGCAACACTGGGAGCACCATTTTGGGTGTGCAAGATTTAAAATATATTAGATATTAAGCCCTGGTCCTTAATAACCCTGGAAGCAACACGATTCACCCCGACTCGTTGTTTTGAGGCATTCAAGTGTGAATTAAGAAAGAGTCAGGGTGAATCGTGTTCCTTCCAGGGTCCTGTGTCAATAGGGCTTAAGGCCCCAGTCACATATAGACCCCGAAGCAACACGATTCACCCCGACTCGTTGTTCTGAGGAAGTTAACTGTGAATTAACAAAGAGCCGGGGTGAATCGTGTTGCTTCCGGGGTCCTGTGTGACCAGGGCTTTATTTATAAAATATTTCAAGTCATTCCAAGTCAAAGTCATTTCAAGTCAAACGCTTCTTGCTGCTTTCGACTGATAATTTATAAGGCATCAAACATAGACTCCCTATACGAAAACTGTGACAATCCATTTCCCTTGAAAATAGTGCCCACGTATCCGATCGTTTTAAATGATAATTCTAATGACCTAATGTCCATCGATAAATAAGAACTGATTTACAGCTCAGTTGGTAATTAGTTGATCTTGAAAGAAGTGCTCCTTCATGGTGAGGGTTCGAACCCACAACTGCAGCATATTTCATTATGTATTTTCTAATGACCTCCCTGTGAAGACAACTGCTGTAACAAAAACAATCATTGAAACATACCATGTTACCTGGATTTTTTTAACCCAGGTTGTATCGCAGAGATACATACGGACCAACACGTCATTGGATGGGCGGGACAAACAGTGCGGCTTCCTTGCGACTTCTCCTACCCAGTCGACACAGTATACGCCGTCTACTGGAGGAACAGCAGTGACAACAGCAAATCTACATATTTCAATGGAGGAAAGAATGATTTCGACACACGTTTCGAGTTGGGGGACGATTTTTCAATTACGATCAGCGATCTACGAGTGTCCGACGAAGGGAGATACTCGTGCCGATTGGACCTTGACTCGGGTGAACACTTTACAAACTACACCGATCTGACCATTCGGGGTAAGAATATCCCCCCTCCCCTTAAAGCTCATTCATTGTAAAAAACGAAATAAAGGAAAAATAATGTAAGTTGCAATAAAGACATATTCTAGAAGGGAAGCTTTTTATATTCATGAATTCTCAGACTTCAACTTTAGCTTAGACCAGGGCGGTGTACTATCAAGTTACGAAAGTCTTTAAGAAAGACTGGTATCACTTCTGACGCTGAATACGCGTAATATCATGGATCATTGAACACAAGAATGGATACCAGTCGTTCGTAGAGTATTTCTTAGAGATAAACACGAATCTACGAACGACTGATGACCGTTTCTCAGGTGCCAACTCAGTCAAATGGTTTATCATTTGAGTGCAGGAAAAGGAAACTAGTCGTGCGAAGAGTTGTGCCTACCTCTACCTACAGCTAAATAGGTACCAGCGTGGTGACGTATCTAATGAGTATTCACCAAATTAACTGATACTAATCGTTCTTCCGGTCAGTCGTTACTTTGTGAAACGCTGGACACCCATGGCAGCCTTTCACCAGATTACGAGCAACTTTACAAATGACTTTACAAACGACTGCTAACAGTTCTTGCGCTGAATAATTTACAAGCTGAAGAGTATAGCACGCAATATCGTACTCCAGTCTTTCTTCCTTGCTGAAATGCATCCCTGGTTGATTTTCCATCTCCCTGCTAAGACAAAGCATTATCCTCGGCAATTGCCAGTCAGCTATATCCGAACTGATGTGTAATTTGATGTATTGTGTTCACACATTCCTTGGGATAGAGATCATAATATGTCCAAAAGATTACATGACTTTTAAACCATTAATTCCAAATATTTGTCAATAAAATGGGCTCATTCGTTCATGTTCTAAATTAATAAAAATGAATACTTTATTTATATGAGAATCCAATCAAATACTTCCAGTTCCGGGTTGTGCTTCATAAAGTTTGCTCGTAGAACTACGCATGACTATTATACAACTCTACAACTGTGATCCTTTTCAGGTGTTATTCAGCGATAGTTGATGTGAAAAGGTAATGGTCACCAGTCATTCATTAAATGACAACAAATTTCAAAGTATCAATGGAATCAGACAACTCATAAGAATGTTAAAACTTGAGAATTTCTCTTAATCCCCAAGTAGAATTCTCAAATGGGTCATCCAATTTCGCTTCGTTTAAACTCTGCTCCGTATGCCTTTATTTATTAAAATCACTCTGTAGAATAGATTTTATCCCTTAAACCGATTACGGTATTGCTCTGAACGTAACGTTTTTGTTGATGCTCTTATTGCAGCGTCACCGACACAACCCAGTATTGAACAATGTACTTACGAACATAATGTGACCCAATTCGAGAGGTTCTGCATGTTGGAAACTTCCAACACCCATCCATTCAACTTGGACTGCCGAGTGACTGGATTCAGACCCAATGTAACTCTAAAGTGGACGTCCTCAGGGATTGAGAAGCAGCCCCTCGGGAAACCTTTCCAGAGGATGCTACCGGACGGTACGTCTGAGCGGGAGGTTACGATCAGCGTCAATGCTAAGCTGGATGAAGAGCAGAACTTCACGTGCACCGTGAGAGGAGAGGCGACCGATGGGAGGGACTGGTCAACAACTGTCGTTGTTTCTGTTCTCTCGATGAAACCTACACCTGCTGCTGGTATGTTAAAGCTCCCTCACACCAATGCGAATTGAGGCACGCAGACAAAGGCTGAAGAATTGCATGGAAAATACAAAAGCTTTTATGTGCAGCGCAAAAGCCAAGGTGCCAAGGTGCCTTCTATATGATATGAGAAGGTGAAAGGTTGAACAGCTCGCCTTCGTGCTGAACATATAAGCTTCCGTATTCTTTTTTCCTTTTTACAAATCGTTAGCCTTCGTCCGCCTCAATACCCATTAGTGTGAAGGGCATTTAGATTTACGGTTCACGTTCAGATCATGGCAAAACTTTGGTTGAATTTTATCTTTTTTTAACTCCGCCAATAATTGGTTATGCTTTCTCAACATCAACCAAACATAACCTGAAACTTTTTAACTCTTGTCCATGGGTAATGGCTTATTGGTTAAAATGCTATAGCTGTTTTGGGAATGTGATAAATGCACTTGAAATAAAGACAAAATAATGTCACAAAAGGGCATTGGAAAATCAATAAATTACTCCTGGTGAAGTTTAGAGTCTATGGATGAGGAATCAATGGAGAAATAATCATTTTTGAAATAAATTACTGTTTATTTTTTTAAAAATACCCTGTTGCTTTTCACGCCGTTGGAGAATGAGACGGGTCCTTTCCGACCCCGTGGCTTGTATAAGTTGATCCGAAGAAACCCTACATTTGTCCTACGAATTAACATCTCAGACCCGGTTAGACAGCGAGTCCGGGGCTAACCTAGGCTACACCAGGGTCAGCCCCAGGCCCGCTGTGTAACCGCTCCAAAGGGACCTTACCCTGACCTAAGCTAGTCCGTTTTCGGTCCACCTATTGGGATCGACCAGGGTCAGCTCTGGGCTAGCCCGGTCTCACTGTCTAACCGGGGTTAGAATGATGGGCCCGCTATTTGCGTTTTTTGTTGATCTGTTGACAGACTTTCTATTGTGTTCGCACCGCCGATTGTTTACATGGAAAGCAGCACAACTTTCTCATATTCAAAACGAGCACAGTCGAGATAGGAAAGTGGGCCTGGCAAAGAGCGGGCCCATCGGTCTACCCCCGGTTACGCAGCGAGACCAGGCTAGCCCAGAGCTGACCCTGGTCTAGCTGTGTAACCGGGCAAAGCGGGCTAGCCCGTTCTGTCTAACCGGGGTCTATGACCATCTTAACAAGTTCTGTCAAGTCATTAAATGATAGTCTCCTCTTTGTTTGAACGTATAGCTCAAAATGGTCTGTCGGTTGGAGTACAGATCGTGCTCGCCTTTGTCATTATCATCCTAATCATGTGCATCATAGTCGTGACTGCAATTGGGATCATGTTACGTCTACGCAGGAAGGAAAAACTACCACCAAAAGGTAAGCATTATCTAAAGAATCCCATAATAAAATAAAGAAGAACGAAACCCTGCATTTTATATTCTCTCAGTAGATGGAGAAAAATAAAATGAACCAACTGTGAAAATTTGAGCATAATCCGACGATCCATTCAAAAGTTATGAATTTACAAAGTTATAGTGAATGTCCCGTCATGGGAATCCTCGAGTCGGCAACGCCGACCAATTATTAGTCGTCTACGTTCAAATCTGTGACGTATTTGTGGACAGCTCTCCATTCATTCTGTACACAAAATTTAACAATTTCTTCTTTTTTCAGAAAAGTGGACAAAATTTTCCCTTTTCTCGTCAGTATTATAGGTGTTGGATAATTCTTCAAGTATTGTTGGAAGAATAATGTTGAATAGTTATGGTATATTCAATCAAATTCCATAATTATAAAAAATCATGTACAAAATAAATGGAGAGTTGTCCGCATATCGTCATAGATTTGTTAAGCGTTGCCAATTCAAGGATCCCCATGACATGGGATAATTGAAACTTTGAAAATTCGTAACTTTTGAACGGACTGTCCAATTAAGCTCAAATTTTCACAGTTTGATCATCATATTTTTCTTCATCGACTGATAGCAAATTAATTCCAGGGTTTCATTCCACTTTTTAAGTGAATTTTAGTACAATCTAGATATATGATCAGCTCTCGTCACACATGCATGTACTTACGACGACATTTTGGTACGGTCTTGGGATAGTGGGTCCATATATGGTAATATAGGGTCATTACTGGCGCAATTACAAGATAGCCTGAAGCGGGAACTTGGCATGCACGGATGGACGATAATCAACACAAATATCCAGTGCATATACAAAATCGAGCAGTTGATTGGACATAGAAAATGATATAGGTCTCAGCCACACGCAACCGTAGGCCACTCCGCAACCAGGTAGCATAGAGCGCAGTCTGAGTCGCGGGAGAAACCAAGCCAGCTCTCCAAGCTACCACAGAATCAAAACTACGAAACTGTCTTCAACTGGCAGCCGGAACCTACTTTGGAAACTAGTACATGTATAATGGAAGTCATTTGTTGAAAGAAGATGCAAACGGAGTCTGGTTTATTGTCATCTCAAACATTTGTCACTGTTGGCTGGTCGAAGCTGTGTCAGGGTGGACGTCATCTTGAGATAGGACAAGGCTAACAAGGGTTCCCAAAGGGTCGCGGTTTCTGTAATTTCGGCGTTCTTTCCTCATCAGGCGGGGTAAAGCAGCTATTTTTTTTGCTTCCTCGGACACTCCCAGGAATATCTGCAGTCATTCCAATACTTCGAATGTCCCAGAGGAATTAAGCGATCGGGAAGGTCGAAGAAAATAGATCACGTTTGTGACTTAACGAAAGCCTTGCGGTAAGGCGGACTTCCTTATGGAGTCTCGCTGAAGCGATCAGAAGTCTCAATTTGGATGCGGAAATTTCTAATGTTTTAGAAACATGTGGGACAGGTTGCCGAAGCTGTCCGGGTGCAGTGGAGGCCTTGTCTAAACGAACAGATTTTAAAAACACTTACCCATCATGGGTATAAATAAGTCAATAAATACAAATATGTCTGACCACTGTCTGCAATTCTCTTTCAATTTAGTATTGTTTGTCACCACTTAGGCGACTTTCCATTAAAATGCCCAGTTTCAGTTTCATCATTCTGTTGTGGAGAGTCGGTATTTGTTTAATCAGCATGAGGAAGCTGCAAGTAGGCAAGTAGGGAACAAGAGTGAAAGGGGTAGTAAGGTATTCATTTAAACAATCAGTACATTTCGAAAAACACTACGCTCAGAGTTCTTAATAAGTGTTATCTTTCGCTATCTACACTTATTCCTTTGACAGGTGAAGAAATCTTGAATCAGATTCCATTTGTGAGGACATTCTATCTACCCATACCCGATCCAGAGAAAGTGAGATTACGTAAGTCACTGAGCAGTTTGTCTGTTCATGTTATCATTCCCATTGTCTAAAGGCCCCAGCACACCAAACACGGCATGGTACACGCCACCTTGGTTGTGATTGGCCAGCGCGCTCCTCTGCGCAAATGAAGTTTAATAATTGGTCAATCACTGGGGAGACATTGTGTTAATATCGTGCCGTGATGCCGTGCTGTGTTTGGTGCGCCCAGGCCTTTATGACAAGACCAAAAAGAAATGGCTGGATGCCCAAGAATGACATTCGGTCGGAAAAACTTTTGTTCATAATTGTTTTTAAATTTCGGAACAGATTTCATGGATGAAGCAAGACTTACAATGGATGTAAAACGTCTGCAATTGCTTGTCGGGTTTATTTCACATTATTGCTTACTAATAAGTTAATTTACGGAAAATGACTGATAGGTCATCTGACATAACTACCAATGATTTTAAAGTGACCTCTTTTTTTTTTAAATTTGAGAGTAAAGTAAGAAAAAAGGGTTCGTGTCGGGCCATTTTGAGAGGGTCGATCTGTTGAGGGCATCCAAGCACCTTTTTTTTTCTTTTGGCCTAGCCTCCTGAAAGTTGCGATTTCAAGATTAAAGGGGAACTACACTCGGACATTAAATTGCTATCATTAAATGAAGAAAAATAAGATGAACAAACTGTGAAAATTTGAGCAAAATTGGATAGACCATTCAAAAGTTATGAATTTTCAGAGTTTTGATTTACATTCCTCATGGGCTCCTTAAATTGGCAAACGTACAGGCACAAAATAGCTGCCACCATGGAGAACTCTCCATTCACTTTGTACACAAAATTTCACATTTTCCTCTTTTTCCAGAAAAGTAGAGAAAATTTTGTTTATTCGATTAAATATATTATAGCCACATCAATTCTGCTAGCATTCCAGAAATAACGGTGTTAATTCCTCATTTGAAATATGATATTGGTCCATTTTCAATAAATTTATATACAAAGTGAATGAGGGGTTCCCAATGTATGACATCACAGATTATGCTAATTGGCTATACATTGCCAATTTGAGGATTCCCAGCACAGGTGGAAATGATAATTTTGAAAAATTCATAACTTTTGAACGGATTATCCGATTTTGCTAAAATTTTCAGTTTGTTCATTTATTCTTCATATAATGACCGTTCATAATTGTCTGGGTGTAATTCCCCTCTAAATTGTGCGTGAACGAGCATTGACTCACTTAGGTCCAACTCTGTGGAATGCCTTCCAGAGAGTCTGAGAGCTTCCGCGCCACTTTTTTCCTACATGGGGAGACTTAAAGGCTGGGCGACATGACGTTCAGAGGGCATGGCCTGGCCGCGGCCATTTTGATTACGAAGATTGGTGAACAGAGAAATTACGGCATCTTTAACCTGGAATAGCGAGCGAGCAAGTTATAATTTCGCTGGCTCGCAGCTGGGCAATCGCATACTTATGCATTTCAAACATTTTTAGAAAAATCGAAGCTGAAGAGGGGAGGAATCAAAGTTACATGCGACGACAACACGGATCAGAAATTCGTACGAAGTATTCCAAGTGTCTGAGCTTGGCAAGGTGCGTAAGCAAGGAAATGTTCAAATATCGTTGTTGCCAATAGGCAACATGCCGTCCATTCGCACTCGCAACCGGAAGTAATTTCGATCATGACGCCCTGCCTTTTTTCTTCTTTAACTATTGCTCTTAGCACCTTAAACATCTAATCGGGATGGAAAGCGTGGTATATATAAAAATTCATATATTGTTTTATTATCATCGGTAAAATGATTATTTTATTACGTGTATCAATATCGGTACAAAAAAAACCCGAATACATAATTTATACACAGCACTAAAAGAAAAAAGTGACTTGTAAACCATAAAATTGTGACAACATTGTTGGTGAGTGACAACGGAGCACTTTAGCTAAGTATTGTCAACAAACAAAAATGGGGTCCAGTGTTTCGTGCTCTCATTATCTAGTTTCCAGGAATAATTATAACTCGTTGGCAAGAATAATTAGTTTGCTAACTAAACTTGGATTTTACAGCGTTTATCAACGAATACAGAATGTTTACGCCAACGTTCAATCATATAATACATTTGCTTGTTTACCATTCATTTTTAGAAAACTTAAGATTGGAGCTGACAACTCTTCGTGAAAAATTGGGAGGCTTCACATTTAAAAGCCCCGGTGGGTCTGCTGTGAAAGCAGCACACATTGGACTGTTTGGAGAAATGAGTGCTGGGAAATCTTCTTTCATGAACTCTCTCGAATTTGCATTTACAGGTATATAAATCTTTGTGAGGTTTACAAGTAATCTTGATTCTGTATTCTTATCCAATGTGGTATATAGATAAATGATTATTTGTTTGTTCATCTACTTATTTATTCAAGTTTTTTTTTAGTAGGGTGATTTCCTCAAGACAGGGCATCTAAACTTGCTTTCCAATTCCAAGAAAGCACTACGTTTAAAAATTACACACACAATACAGTCATTTGCAAAAGTTTAAGACCAGTTTTCATATTTGTATTAACGTGCACACATTCATTGATGGAACCAGAAAGGTTTTACTGACATCTTTGGGTGACATTTGCTCCAATTCACTGCTTAAACATCAAGTTGTAGTGCTCAGACTGTCAATGAAACCTTGAAAAAGACATAATAATATGAAACATACACGTACATATAATTTTAAAAAACTATATCTAGCAAAACTCTACATGTTAGTACAATTCTGAAATCTAAAATAAATTGTATATAATAGCATTACAATTTTTCTTTAATATACTGAAATAAGAATAAACCGAAAATAATTTAGGCAATAACACAAAAACAGTAGACGCAGTAGATAATTGAATTTGATCTTGCAGCACGAGGTGAAACAGGCTTAGCTCCGCGCTGATAGGTAAATGGTTTAAGCTGACAACTCAAAAGAATTGGTTTCTATTTAAATCGCCAATCACATAGAAACCCGGAAGCAACATCATCAAACACAGCTTTTTGTTTACTTAACAGTTAATTGCCTTCGAAAAAAGCTTCGTATTGGATCGTGTTCCGTCGGGGCTTCTATATGACTTGGGCATAACGCATGCGCATATCGTAACCAACGTTCGATGACTCAAATCTAACATATATATGGTTCATATTCTGAAAGGATTTATAATTTATCTGTAACAAAGTGGTCTATCACAAGTGAGCGCAACCGGTGGATGGCGTGATCATATACTGTATTTGACCTGAACCCAAGGTCTGTTAATTTTTAGTCGCGCCCTCTTCTGGTCTGACAGCAATAAAAAGAAGAGTTGTCGGGAGGAATAGCGCTCTCATAGAATCTGAACGGCTATGCACAATTATAATATACCCACATAATAAGTTTCAAGAAAATATGATTGAATGATTATCATGACAATAATAGTAATTTTTAATGGAATGACTTCTCTCTCTTCCATTCTCTTTGGGCAGGTGAATTCAAGCAGAGTCAGGTGGTCGGCAGTCTGGAACATGGCGGAGGAAAAACCATTTCCCGCACCCTTTTATCTCTCACCGACAGCATCAATCTCTATGACAACCGAGGCATGAATGATTTCCGGGAGTTAAATCTCCAAGAAATAATTGCCCAACTCCGTGAGTCTATACAGGCAATTACTGAACTTCATGACCACTTCTACAAAGCAATAAGCCAAATTTTATACATACTTCAACGCAATTTTTTTTTTTTTTGTAACCTGTGACATGCATTTATAGACAAATGTCTTGTGTTTTGGAAGATAAATTGTAAATTGGTTTCGCCTCCGAGCAAGACCTTCAATAAAGTTCATAGATTGGTTGATGATATCATTCGCCTTAGACATAAATTAGGATTAAAACGGTTCACATTTATGTTCTGTAAGGCAAAACGATGTAATTGTAGAAAACTCCAAAAATCTTCCTCCCAATCTTCCACCCAATTATAAAAACATTTACCCCTCAGGTTATCAAGAATATTGAACCTTTTTATCAAAGTATATCTTAAATGGTCTAAACTTATCAATTATAGAACAAAAAAAATCTGTCTTTATTGCTTTCTAGAAATGGCCAAATTGTCCGGTGAAAATGCCTCACATCATGGTATGGTGTCTCAGACTTAGGGGTGTTTTTAAAAATCAACTGCAAATCAACTGCAACTTTGCAAATTGTAACACCCATTTTCATTCGCGCACGGTATGCGCATTTAACAAGATGCGCATGAAACGATGATTTTGATTGGCACATTCCGATCAACTGCAACTTGCGATCAAGTGCAACTTTTGAACAACACCCCTTTAGAGGGGGGATAGAATGTGATAAACTTATCAAATGAATTATGCGTGCATGCTTGTTTGCATGTGTGTTGGAGAATATAGGAGGTGCCAAATTGTACCCTGGGCCCCGAAACATAAAAGTTTGCGATTAATTGCTAATCTGATAGCGATTGATATCAATCGCAAGTCTACGGCAAATCATGTACTACAGTTTGCAATTGATCGCAATATCAAATAGCGATTAATCGCAAACCTTTATGTTACGGGGCCCTGATTATAAAGTTATGGATTTTAAGAAGAGAAAATTGGGTTTAGTGTAAGGGTAGTCCAGACTCTGGCCATTTTTTTTTAAATCTTTCCCCTCTCCCTCTCTTGCACTCCTATTCATGCACTCAACCCCACGGGCGGCGAGGGAGAGAAAGTGAGCGGATGTCACCGTCTTGACTACTGGGGGCGTTTCTACTGGTGCAGATAAAATCGCGTAAACAGTCCAGGCAGTGGACTAGTGTAAGGGCCACGTAGAGATAGTTCTGGCTATCACATGGTTTGAAACCCTGCATGGCGTTCATGGTTTTCTTCAGCAGGAAATTCTTCCATATTTCCTGCTGAATGCATTTAACCCATGTGTGATTAATGCGTCAGTGACAGAGTGCTTATTCCTTGATATCAGCGCGTGAAAAAAAAAAAGAAGTATAACCTGACAACTGGGCCCTATTGCATACAAAAACGCAAGTCAGAAAATTTAACGCAACTCCCTTTTCAACCAATCAGGAGCGCATATTTAGGATTTGCTTTTAATTTTCTGAGTTGCGTTCATACGCAACTTTTTTATGCAATAGGGCCCAGAACACCTAAAGCCAGATCAATACAGTTAAACATGAGTTGATACAATGTCATTATCTTGATAATCAAAACCTTCATTACAGTAAGTAAAAAAAAAAATCAACCTTCTGATTTGAAGAAACTTATTGAATGATTTTGTCATTATCTGCAATCGTTAAGGTGGAGAACGTGGACCTGATATTGAACATATTGAGGCTAGCGCGGAAGAGGAAATTCATTGTGGCGTGTTTGTCTACAAGAAAACGTAAGTAAAGGGATATATTCAGCATGATCACACATCCCCCGGTGAGCGGGGATCCCCACATCAGTTTACGTGTGAACGCTCACCAGAATCTCTTACAGTGAGATGGCATTAAAGCTGTGAATACCGTAAATATGAGTCATTTCATACAATTAGTGATTTGCAAAGAGCGTAACACCAAGTCTACAAGAACTGTCTGTTGGAATAAGCACAGTTTTCTTTATTTCACGATATTTATATTACAATTCATTGCTCTTCTATGCGACACTGTTTAGTAACAATTAAATGTTCTGTTAGGGTATACAAACATTAGAAATGGGCCAGGTCAAAATTACCTTACATTGAGGATTATATGATGGGGTCACATTATTTAGTATAGTTTTTCTAGAGCATTTAGATCGTGGTACTAAGCAAAATATATTTCTTGAAATACAAAATTATTTTCTAAAATCTTGGCACGAACTGAAACTAGATATTTTAGGCTTCAAATATATCTAAACTAAATGAATCCTCGACCGCGCACGGTCGAAATTTATGCCTCCGCCATCACACAATCAGAAAGATATGTACGGCTTGTTCCATGCCATCAGAAATAAAAAACATTTTTCAAATTTTGGGCACTGCAACCTTTGACCCTTTGAACCCAAAATCTCATCAGTTCTTCCTCACATGCTTATACATAATTAAGCTATACACTAAGTTTGAAAGAAATTGGTTCAATTTTTCTGTTATAAGTTATAACAATAATGAGCTTTATCAGGTTTTTATGCCATGGTGACATTTGACCTTTGACCCACTGAACCCAAAATCTAATCAGTTCATCCTCACATGCTTATACATACTTGAGCCAAGTTTGGTCAAAATCTGTACAGCAGTTCTGAACTTATTGCGGTAACAATCTTTTTGGGGTGATTTTTACAAGTTTTTTTGGCCCTGTGACCTTTGACCTTTGACCCATTGTACCTAAAATCTAATCAGTTCATCCTCACATACTTATACAAACTCGAGCCAGGTTTGGTCAAAATCTATACAGCAGTTCTGAACTTATTGCGGTAACAAGCTATTTTGGGTGAGTTTTTACAAGTTTTTTTGGCCCTGTGACTTTTGACCTTTGACCCATTGTACCCAAAATCAAATCAATTCATCCTCACATACTTATACAAACTTGAGCCAGGTTTGGTCAAAATCTGTTCAGCAGTTCTGAACTTATTGCGGTAACAAACTATTTTGGGTGATTTTTTACAAGTTTTTTTGCCCTGTGACCTTTGACCTTTGACCCCTTGAAGCCAAAATCTAATCAGTTCATCCTCACATGGTTATACTTACTTGAGCCAAGTTTGGTCAAAATCCGTCAAGCGGTTCTGAACTTATTGCGGTAACAAGGTCCGGACGCACGCACGCACGCACGCACGCACGCACGGACACACGCACGCACGGACACACGGATGCACACACACACGGACGCACAGCCGGACGGACGGACGGACACCCTGAAAACATAATGCCTCCGGCACCACCTTACGGTGGCGGAGGCATAAAAATAAAATCACGGAGATATCATGACATCAAAATTCGAAACGATTGCATCGCTCCACGCTGGAAAATGGCGAAAAGTATCAACAAACTGTGTCATATTGATTCGTAGACCCCGTTTTGCACAAGATTTACCGTAAAATGCTTCCATCTAAGATGCATAATTTACAGTAGTTTGAACACAAAATGTCAAGGAATCAAATGGTATGACTGCTAACTTAGAATTTTGATGATTTCTGTTTGAAACTTAGAAGGATTCAGATCAGTGTTGCAAGACCAATGTTTTTCTGCAAATGCAAGCAAATCTGCCGATCTTTTGGCAATATTTTCATTGTTTTTTGGTCCTTTTGCAGAGAAAATTTCCAGTTTAGGCAAATAAACAACCCTCTTCACGATGGTGATGCCAGATTTGTAATCTATCATCGATTTTGTAGAAATTCATATGATGTACGAATTAATATGATGGGCGAATTAATGTGATACCACCATATGAACACTTTTCAGATAAATTCTGTTATATATTGCAGGGATTGCCTAAAAAGGTGGATAAATTTGTATTACATTGCTGACATACCATTACGATTCTGCGATTGATGTATGCAGTTATTTACAGTTATTATTTTAATTGGTCAAAGGTTGATTTCAATAGTAAAGCTTGTTACAGAAGCATCAGTAAATTCGGCATTCGGCGGGCGTTCTTCAGGAAAATAAATCGCACGCGTGAGCACGATTTCACAAAATCGATCCTTTGCAGACGTCACAAAAAATCATGGTGAACGTGTACGTAGACTTTGCGTTTCTCGTTACATTAATAAAAATGATAACATCCCTCAGAAGCCTTTCCAATATTGTCAACGCCGATAGCAAAAATGGTGGGCACTCTTGGGATTTTTTTTAACAGAGTTGCGATTTAACCACAAATAGAACAACCAGTTGGTGAATGTATATATCATTTTGTAGAACAAAATCCCCGATGAAGAAAATGAAGTTATTTATTCTATTTAAGCACACCCCATTAAATTCCAATTTCACTTTTTGTTTGCTCGAGCTAAAGTGAAGTTGTGATTGGAAAACTGTATCCTTCATCCATTTTGATATCAATGAGTTCTATTTCTATTTACAGAGAAATCAACCTGGAGGTAGGGATGAAATTCATTGCCAGCTTTGCAAAGGAACTGAGAGAGCATAATGGTAGGTTTTGTAATATTTTTTTGTATCACACTTCACCATACATCTACAGCTAGAGCATTAACAGTAACAATCTCTGGAGCAAGGCAGTTCATTGAAATTCCCTGCATTGATCCACACATATGCATTCTAACTAATTTTGTAAAAAAAAATTTCCCCAGAAATGACGGACAACCTTTATAAATAGCATGTGACCATAGGATTTACATTTGAAAAAAAAATGTTGGGGGCATTCCCTATTAAAGCCAAAGTAAACTTTTGGTAAAAGTGAATATTTTCATCACCAAATTTTGTTTCCAAATCTAAATTAAATGAAATACAGTGTAATGAACATGTTGCACAAAAGATTCTGTGAAAAATGAATGAGTTTTGGAAAAGCTATTACCTAAAATGTGCAAAATATTTAAGTGTCGTGTTCCACGACACTTGATCAATATTTTCTTTCTTGATAAAGGACAACTCCTCATGCACAGAATTGAATGAAAATTTCGGAATTTCATTGTTGTGTATACCTTTTTATCATTCTACTGTTAAATGTTGGAAATAACATTGCATATGCCTGATAACAAGCAAGATAATATTGTAACCAAGAGAGGGTGCTAAATATGATTCAACGGTCAAATTCAAATTTTCAAAAGGAATTAATTTGTAATAAATTATAATATGGTCCCAAAATGTGTGTAAGAATGTCATGATAAATATCACACAAAATTCACATTTCTTAATCGTAAGCAAAACTATACGTAAGCTTTAAGCCAACATAAAATTGCAACAACAAATAAAATACTAAATAATACATAAGACACATGAGACACATTTGTTTGGGTTTTTTTTTTTCAAAGAAAAGGGTTTTGACCAGGGTATTATACATCAACACAGATCAACTCGTATTTCCATAATGCTATTACCCATAAATGAATGACAAGTTATTACTTTTCTGCTTTATATCTCCCCCACCTGACAAAATCAGGTCATCCGCCAATGATCGTCATCACACATGCCGAATCGCTATCCGATGAAGAAAGAGGAAGAATCCAAGGAAAACTGTCTTCGCACGGTGTAAATGAGAACGTGTGGTTTTTCGAAAACTACACAAAGGAGAATCACACCGAAAATGAAGAGAGGAGCATCGAATTTCTCAAATTTCTAGACAAGGCTTTGACTCAATGCAAACTGACTATAGTACACACCGAAAGAAGGAAAAACGTCGTTGCTGTGAAGGAACCGAAAAAGAAAAAGAAGGAAAAGATAGAAAAGAAAACGTCAGGACATGAATATTTTGCCGCGTCGACAAGTAATGGAACGAACGAGGATAAAGAAGAAAAGAGGCCGGGTGTTATTGGATGGTTGAAATCTTGGTTCGGATAGAGTTAGTAAACTTGTTTGTTTATGCCCATCTCACCTCTGCGTTTGAGACGGAAGATTCTGAACGGTTACATAATTTCTCTACACCCAGTTCAGTATTATACCCCAAACGAGCGCGACCGATAGATAGCGTGATCCTATTTTCGTACACAACTCGAGAATGCTGGGTTCCCGCCTGCAAATTTTCGGGGTCGAGCCCTCTTTAGGTATGGATGAATAGTGACAGGGAGGATATAGCCCACATAACTATACACATAGTTATAGCGCTCTTACAAAAAAATTGTTTAGAATCTGATCTATCTCGCTGCATGTATATGAGCTTACAGATTTTTCTAATTCGTGAAGCTTCACCCTCCTCTATTTGCAAAATGTGAACGGTATTTTATTTTTAAAATGCATCAATTTTTATCATTATTCTAAAAAGAAATCTGTCATATAACACCAATAAGTACTTACACCCATGCCCATCATATTGGGTTTAATACTTTCAATCTTATTGATCTCATTTTCGAACAGATCTAATGCATTTTCGGGTAGACTCCACTTTACAGGAAAAAGATCAAATTTACGTCTCATTTACAAAGATATTGGCCATTATAATCTACAATGTAGCCAAAAATTATTTGGAAATCTAAAATCTTGTCATTTGGAGCAAAACTTTGGAACAAAAACTAAAGGTAAAAAAAAAAAAGAAATACATAAGAAATTCATAAAACAATGAAATACATAAGATAATAATTTCAATAGTGATTTTTTTTTCATCACATTTGTAGAGAATGCTAAAGGGAATATTTAGAAAAAAATCAGCTCAGTTAGAGATTTGATTAGTGATTAAGAGCCCATAACTTATTTTATGCATAAATTAGCATATTTAATTATTTCACAAATTTTAAAGAAAAATTAACTATGCATTCTGGTAGAGTACGCCACAAGCATCATGCGTTCCAATTTTCGTCGCGATTGCGCATTCTACGGCCGAGATCTAATGGGGGGGTGGATTCCCCCCCCCCCCCCCCCCCCAAAAAACC
>BQKZ01000335.1:56213-77960 GCA_036244855.1 Temnopleurus reevesii
GGGGGGGGGGGGTTTAAACCCCCTAAACCCCCCCCGCCCCCCCGTAGATCCGCCACTGGGACGTCAGACAAAAAGAGAGTCGACACCATCATGATCATTTTATCATTTCTTCAATACGAGCAGAAAAAATAGATAAACAGAAACATTTTTTTAAAGAAAAATCGGGCAACTAATAAGAAAGTTATGATTTAAATAAATATTTAGACAAATTGGCAATTGATGACATCATAAGTGCACAACTGACCATATTCATATCAATATGTTTCCCCAAATATACAATTTCCATGATAGATAAAAAGTATGTAGATCTCCTATTTGAATGCTTACATTCGTGCAAACTTTGTATCTTTTGTAGAAATGATGAATTTTGCACCATAAAAGAACATTCTGGTGGGTAATGCGCTCAATATGTCATCAAATTGGCAAGATGTCTGAAAATTTTCACTGATTTGCTAACTTTTATTAATATTATTATTATTTCTTTAATTACCTGTCCGATTTTCTTCAAACTTTATTTTTGTTCTGCTCACCAAATGTGTCTGCTCCTGTTACCCCCCCCCCCATTATTATTAGGTATACTCTTGTTTTAGTAAACGCTTTGAAATTCTTTGAACCTCTTTGGATATGCAGTAATGAGCACACGATATTTAAATTTTTATTGGGAATAATTCAATGAGCGCCAACCACATTCTGTGGCGCCACCGCACCGTTGGGCCAGTGCTCCTTCGCACCTGTCACCGCCAGATGGGGTAGATTCTTTGGTAACTACGAACGCTCCATAAACTGCACAGCTGTGAGTGAACTGGACTGGACCGCGAGCACATAATCGCACGATCTGCGCGACTGGTGTAAAATACTTATAAAAACAAAGTAAAAAAGTGATTTTAGATTTTGATATTCATGTAATCATCTTTTCGACAGCATAAGTCTGCAAAACTTTGAAGGATGTCCATTCAGTGCTAAGGTAAGTGTTCGAAGACTTGTCTTCATTGATACCACTCCGATATCGAGATCAACTTCCACCTGTTCACTTGAAAAGTTGTCCCCCGCCCACTCCCGGTGGTAGCACTCCAAAGCTTCGTAAAGGCCCGCTGGTGAACGGGGCTTCTTCATGTTTGTCAATCTGCTTTGATGAAAGGGTAAATAAATATTACATAAGCCACAGCGTGTCACTTGCATTCTGTTTACACTGCGAATTTATGTTTATGTTGATCGTTGATTATGATATAACTACACAACAAAACTATGGATAATACTGAGTTTTTATTAGACAGACATCTTTGTGAAAAGATATTTCAGAAATAAAACCTTTTTCTTGTGATTTTTTTTCTGAAATTTTTCCACAAATATATCTGTGTTTATTTTTTACGAGCTTAAATTGTTTTATGTTGCAAAACAAAAGCACTGTGATTATGATGTTAAATTCAGTCAGTGCACAAAAAGCTGAAGCAAGCAAAATTAAATGATTTAGGCCCCCAAAATCCATGATTACGAAATTATCCAGAAAGTTTAATTTTTTTAATGAAAATCCTTATGTTCTGTGACAGGTCAGTGAAGAATACTACCAAACTAAGATCACTTCAGAGGACATCAAACGAAAGCTATATGGTGTCCGTCATGGAGAATGATCATTTTCAAGATAAAGGTAACGTAGGCCTGTGCCCAGTTGAACTTCTTGCAGAAGTCAAGCCAAGTAGAAAAATGTTAAATTAAGTATACTATTTTTAAAATGAAAATGAGAATATGTCAGTTTAATGAGATTTTTTATTCAGGCAGTAAATTTTGATATAAAATTTGCAATATAAAGTTTTTGATGAAAAGAACTTACACCAGTGGAAATGTGAAATGGTCTGGATGCAGAAATTTATTTAAAACGAGCCGATGTATTCACAAATTGCTTTAAATGCCTAAAGATTTTCGCACTTATTCTGGCGTATTTTGAAAATGCTAATCACGCGTCATTCCTACGTTGCACTAATGATTCGCACCCCGGGTCGAGCGGTGTAGAATGGCTTGAGCAACCGGTGGTATTCTATGCGGCGTGTGAGTTCGCATTCATTTTGTACACCTGTAAGTGAAGCATGCTGTGCTGGGGAGAGCGACTCTGTTGTCTTATCTTTCTTTGCGATAATTAAGCCATTCTTGATCAATTTCATTAAAACAAACTATGAAAATGCTCTAATTTGCCATTTAAAAACTCCATTATGGTAATACTTATACTGCAGCTCACAAAGTAGTTAAATATCTGAAGCACCGTCTCTCCCAAAACTGTTCTGTCGGTTTAACGCTATTCTGTTGTTCTTCTCTTTTTTTCTAAATTCATCTTTTATTGTTATTTATATATTTATGCACCTGTTTTTTTCAACTATTATCACAATTTGCATCTGTATGATTTCCTATTGTAACAAAACAAAAATCACAATTCAGCTTTGTGGCTGCGATGATTTTTATTATTCAATCATTACATCGATCTATAATATTCATGCCCCATTTTCATTGTATTTTCTTTTTCATTATGGTTGGAAGGTAGGCCTACACTCGCTAAAATTGAGAAAATGGAATATGGAACTTGTTTATTCAAGGTATCTACAATTTCAAGCCTTTTTAGCAAGCTCGCCTCCCCACACACAAAATCGACGGGAATTCAAATTGTAAGAAGGGAAAAACTGTTTTCCAAGTGCTGCAAGCAGTGGTAGTCGGTTATCTGTTTCTTGTGATATTCAGATTGAAATATGCCAGAATATGGACAAGAATCATCACCCAATTTTGTACAGATTTATTTTTATGCATGTAAAGCGGTTTGTGAATACATCAGCTCATTTCACATCAATTTTTTCATCCTGACCATTGCCAATATATATTATTGAAGATAAGTGGAAAGTAAGGGTTAATTTAATGAAAGAAGTACTCCATTAGAAAATGCTTCGATTTAGATATAAGCCTTCAAGCAGTTTCATTTTAACCACGGTTATGTATCAAAGATTTAATTCAATATATTGAGGGTAGGTTAAATTTGAATTTATCCATCAAACTTCATTTGCAAAACTATAGAAAATTTGAGGAAAAAATGTTCAATTTTTTTCGTCAAACAAGTATGCAAATTTGACATTTTCAGATGGTATGTTTTCATCATCAAGGGTTAAAACAAAAATAACTGCCATCATTATTTTTTTTCTTTAAGTTATTTTCATGGTTTCTTTTACAAAATCTAAATATTGTAAGGATAAATTTTGGTTGAGTTGCAAGATTTACAAGATAATTGATAAAAAGTGGTTGAATGAGCATCTATCGATCATTTTTAGATTGATACTTCTTTAATAGAATTTGTTTAATCAATTGAATCAAAGTCCTTGGTATGCCGAAGTCTGCACTTTGTTCATGAGGTCTTAATGGGTTACATAATATACCAAATCAGCAATCCAGAAGGATGGATATATTTGTTTAGCAAACACCTGTATTGGAAAACATTTGTTTGTTAATCAAGCTACCTTATTCAAAGAAATGATACAAGCACAATATGTGGACAATGTATTGCGTGAGCTGTGAATACAGGTAGTCATTTTGTATTACTCCATTGGATGCATGATTGGTGATTCTTAATTTGGACACTTGAGGGATAAACTATTTTGGAGGTATGAAATTTTGATAATTTTTAGGGGCTACTACATGTAGATCGACAGGTAGATTCACATTGGTATTTTTGCGATTTGAAGTTGAACGGGTATACTGCCATCCTTTGAGTTTTGAACCCCTTGATGAAATGGATCCAAATAGACAAAGAATACAATTTTTGGATGGCGCATCCCTGTTATATGGCTTAAAATTTTAGTTCCATTAGAGTCCTACTCATTTAATTGCTAATATTTATAATGTTTCGAATTCACCAATATTAAACTCTTAGTCTACCTTGGCTAGTCATCCAATTTCAAGCAAATAATGTCTGCTAAAAGAATTGTTTTCAATATACAGTCAAACCTGTCTACAGTGGCCACCCCACGGGAAACAGAAAGAGTGGCCACTATAGACAGGTGGTCACTATAGACAGTGACCACTACAGAAAGGTTTGACTGTATTCTGATTTGATTGAAATGCTCCTATAAATGTATGCAATATCACATTATACATGTATGTATATTGTGTATACTGTATTTTGTAATGAAATACTTATTTACTGCTTTCTGCTTTATCAGTAATGCAAATATGATTAAAACAAATTTTCTTTATGGTAGACAGGGTGTGATTGTGAATTTCACATTATGAAAGAAAATTGTATGTATTTTGCAGGATATTTAAAGCAGGTGTTAATTCACAATGCAGTTGTAATCAACTGATAAAAATTCAGATAACATCTTCAATGCTTATAGAATTCTTCTCGATGGAGACTAGCTTTCATAATTGTTCAGGTATTCATTGATTTTTGTACTGATATTGATTCAGTATTGGTAGTTATGGTAACCCAAGTGTAACCATTCATAAACATTTTTATTGAGAACTTAGATGGCACTCATAAAAATACCATAAAAGTGAGTCTCGCAATCGCTTGTAATAAACTTTTATTTGTCTCAAATCGGTAGCGACAAGTATTTACACATTGCAAAAGATGGGATTCTAGATTAAACTCCTTCTTGGTATTTTCAATGTCAAACTCAAGTTCACTAAAGAGTGTATACATTTTGGTTTGAAATATTGATTTTTTTTCCATTTCAGTATTTAAGATCGTACAATCAATTTAATTCATTGATTTAGTTCATTGCTAATGTTGTAATCACACGTATATGTTGTTGTTCACACTGACGGAATGTTGAATTAAGATCTTGTTTGAAGTCGCATTGTTGTGAAGTTTTTGTTCACATTTTATTCAAATTGTTGTACAGGTATTTCTGCCTATAAGTGGAACGATAGAAATCTGTTTGACTTAAGAGAAATTTGACGTACAAGAAGCAAATAAAATATTTTATACGACTTGTTCAAAAATTTCCATACAACTGGCCAATAATTTGACATAGACAAGTTAGACTTATGCACAGTTGACTGTAGTTTTTTTTACGATAATGGAAACATCATGCTTTCTTGCTATTAGGGGCTTTTTGTTGTCACTTTAGAAGTGTTCCATTTATGTTGCCAAACACCAATTTTCATCTTCGCTTTTCATATTTCAATTTCTTTCGCAGACCTCTGAGAGTAGACAGTCCTCGTCTTGATGACATCATAGATGACATGGCCTCTGGGTCAAAGGTCACTGACCTGGGTCAAGAGGGTCACCTGTTGTCCTGGGGGTGTGGTGAGTTTGGTCAGCATGGGCATGGAGGATCAGGAGAGAATGTGGACTCCGAGGGCGCTCTTGTAGATAAGGATTTTATTGGATCACAACGTATCAAGCATGTCTCTTGTGGAGCTAGCCATACTGCTGTTGTGACAGGTAGGTTTTTCCGCATCTATTAAGTTTGCCCCATTTTGGGTTTGTTATTTCACTAAAGACTTGATTCTTGTTTTGGAATCCTGTCTTACTACAATGTCATGTGATCATATTTAAATACTGTAAAAGCTAATATTTTAGCATACATAAATTTTAGCGAAGTCACTGAATATTAGATATATTTAGTCAGTAGTCACTATTTGAAAGTTATTAGCGAGTTATCATTTTAATGTTTTAAACTATATTTGTACACACTTTCATGGGCAGTACAATGAGTGAAAAATTGAGAAAATTCATGGTCATAAAATTTGAGAAAATAAACACTGGCAAAAATTTCAGCGTATCTAGTATTCTGCCAGTGTTGTAATGCTAGTTCTGAATGATTGTAACTCTGGACTTGGTAGTGTATCCATACTCAAATAATGATATGATAACTTTACACGATGTAAAAACAAGAAAATGTCATAAACGTAATGGACCATTTTGTATGAAAATTTCTTTTATTCTTCATGTTTATTTGTATGAAAATTTCTTTTATTCTTCACTAGTTGATGATCGTAATTACGTTTCAAAACTTTTTTTGTTTCAGATGAAGATGAGATCTTTACCTGGGGAAATGGCAATAGTGGGCAGTAAGTATGGTAACCAAGGCCTATGTAAAACGCATGCATTTTCGTGGGACATGGTGGGACACTGTTCACATTATTTCGATCAATACTGAATAATCAAAGTACTGGAAGAAATGAAAATGACAGAGATTAGAGGCAAAAATTGATGGATGATGAATCAGCTGTGTATGATATTATTCATTTTTAATGAATATAATGATATTATTCATTTCCGTATTATTTAGCAAGTGTTATTTGTTTTCATTTTCAATCACGAAATGTAAAATGCCCTTACTCACTAGTTTATGATTGCCGTTCTTTAGTGTCGACTTGTTGAAGTAATGTAAGAACTTTTTCTATTTTATTTTGCAAAGGCATCAATTTAAACTAATTTAATATTAAAAATCCTGGGAAATTCTACAAGCTCTAATTCTGTGGAATATATCACAAGTGTTATGGAATACCATTGTAATGTCTCTGCAGTGATATAATAGTGACAAGATTTTATGATAGACTTATATATATTGTACTGGTATGCTAATGATCATGCTAGTTAGATACCGTACCTGTCTAGTCATTGTTAAATCTTACTGGATTTCTGTCATTGGAACTCTGGTTCTCGCAAAGTACCATGATTGAAATTTACTTGATTGATATTTTGCAAGTCATGTTAATTCTCATTTATTCATCACCAGGCTTGGCTGCGGAGACAAAGCAACCCACACAAGTCCCCAGAGGTTGCGCATCGGTCCCTACGACTCCTCGGTAGCGGGCGTTGCCTGTGGTAGCAGGCACACTGTAGTGTGGCTAGAGAATGGCAGGGCTTATAGCTGTGGCAACAACTTCTACGCCCAGCTGGGGTATGACTTCAGAATCAAGAACTATAAAGAGAATCAGGTGGGTACATTGGATACACTGGTTGGGTAATGATGTTGTAGTTGTAATGCACAGTTGAGTATATCCATATAGAAATTGCCCAATATATATCTACAAATTATTATTATTATTATTATCATTATACGCATAGCAGTTGTGCTTGAACGGTTTTCTTCAAGCTTTGGGATGGAAAGCACTAGCTATGGAGAAGAACTCAAATATTTTGTTTGATGAAAGTGTTTGGTCACTACCAGGCACATAGAAAAGGGTTTGCCAGAGGGCTGGTGCCCCCCGACATGTGAGAAAACATGAAAAATAGAAAAAGGGTATAGAAAAATAGCAGAAAGGAAGGGTACGCCCCATAAAAAAAAATTGTTTTCCCCTATTCAAGTACGATCCTGCATATATGGATGACTCCTGTCACAAAGTTTGAGCTATGTTCTTTTATTCAATTTTTATAGGGAAGAAAATAAAAGCAAAATGTATCTTCTGGGTGAACAGACTGACCTTTTCATGATGATAATTTAGAAATATAAAACCAATTAGGAAGCGTATTAGTTTCACAAAAACTTTGGTACAAGCATATTCATTACAGTAGCTGATCATTTCACACACGTGACCAAGGATCAAGTTTATTTTTCAGCAATTACCGTATTTTTTGTCATCCAAATTTTTACCTTTGAGCTTGTATATTGATGCAAAATTACTTGTTAAATACATATTGGGTTTGATAAGGTTGGTAATCATACATCAGTATATCAAGAGGTCTATAATAGGCTTTATCAGACAAGTGTACTCAAACAAGATTAGAATAGTTTAGTCAACAAATATTGAAATATTGTGATTAGATTATTTATTAGAATTTTATGCCTTATTACATGAGCACGGAATGCCTGAAGTTTCTTAACAATGTGTATTAAGATTTGAAAGGTATATATCAAAGCCTACATCTTTAAAAAAAAATATTATTTGGAAAAACTTAAAGGGGAACCCACCACAGAGAATATTGTGTTGTCAGTCTTTGAGGATAAAGTAAATGAACAAACAGAAAATTTGAACAAAATCATATCATCCATCAGAAAATTATGATTTTTCAAAGTCTCAAAATGTAATCTTTCCTGAAATATGTTATTTGAGACATTCTTCATTTCATATGGTAATGCATTAAAATATTAAAATACTGTTCTTTATGTCAAGCAGTACTGAAGCATTAATTTAACTGATACAATATTTTGTTGAGTTGTCCAACTTGTTTGTTGTGTCCCTTCACTGACTTTGAAATGACCCTTCACTATTTTACCACATCATTTATATCTATTCATATAAAAACTGTAATATTTGATTTCATTCTTACTTTTAGACAGACTTATTCATTGTCCTTCACTCTTCCTGAAGCCTATGCCATTGACATAGGCATTGACATTGACATTTCACTTTTGCAATTTTAGAATCTTTGTGAATGTGTTTTAGGTCAGAGACAGCTTAAGGCATAGTTCTGCTTTAGTTTTTATAAAGAATAGTTCTACACAGAAGTGATAATCTTGACTGTTTATCTGTACTACCTCTCCTTCATTGTATTGACTATCTTCTCAAGTGTTTGTTGTAGATACACTTACAAGCTTGATCACTGTTAGAAAACTTACGTGCTTGAAATGTAATATTCTATTGAGCTGTGCAAAAAATATCTTTAGAATGACTGTACACTTAATTTGTAGAACATGCTAATATCTCTTAAGTATGCCCAATCAACACCAGAAATGGGGAATAAGATGGACTACAAAGTGCTTATTCTGCTATCCATGCAGATTGGGATAATGCCTGATGCCCCCGTCACACAGAAGCCACAATCGAACATGATTTAACATGACTCGTTAACAGTTAATTGCCCACGAACAAAGAGTCATGTTGTATCATGTTGTGTCTGGGCTTCTATGTGACTGGACACTAAGAAGATGTTGCAATAAGGTTGCAGTCAAATGCAATTGATGCTGCTAAATGCTTCCTTTGGGAAGGATTGGCAACCAGTGTAATCGTGAAAGAAAGAATCTATTTTTATTATTATTTCTTTACATCTAAGTGATTAATTGTTTTAATTTTGAACATTGATTGATATTAGTTTGATTAATATTTTTATGCTCTTACACAAGTTATCTGTCAGCTAGAGATTCAGAGGGTTAGGATTTAAAAGTATATGCCCAAAGTTACAGATCTAACATGAAAAGCCTTTACCTACTGAACAGGTCATGAAACAGAGACTAAAAGATGAACTCACAGGGAAGGAATGTTCCATGGAGGTATCACATTCATCTACCCCACCACCATCACTTACCCCACCCCTATTTCTCATCAGAATCGCTAAATGTGACCCATTATTTCAAAATTAACCAGACTTGGCAATAGTTAGTGTGGAGTTTTAAGAGCTCTCTGATCCAATGACGGACTGACATATGTATCATAGACTTTCTATAACAAGGATATAAATGCACAATACCCAGTGTAAACTGCACAGTTTCTTATTCTGAATGGATTTGAATTTAAAGCCCACACAGTTCGATGGATACTTAATCTCATCATGGATAAGTTCAATTTTGATACATTCAATATTTGCCAATGAAGTATGTTCATCAAAATATTCACCCATGATGGTAAACAAAAAACTCCAACAAATTTTATGAAGCAAATACAAAATTGTAAGAAAAATTGATCCCTCATATCAGAGGAATACTCTATATTAAGTGTTCATGGCAGAGTTTTGGTTTATTTTTTAATAATGGATCACAATAAAAGCCTGACCATTCCCTATACCCAATGGCCATTAAACAAGCATGTTGAGGATAAAGCACCACTCCAACATCATGGCAGCACAATATTATATGGAAAAGGATGCTAACAATATGATTGAAAGTAGTAATACCAGCTGTTAGAAATTGCTAACCCTTTTTACGTTCTTCTTATTAGGTTTACAAAAATTGTTTGGTTGACCTCCACCAACCATCTCTCTGAAAATTGCCTCAGCTGAATGAATGCTTTTCACTAAAATTGAAAAATCACTTCAAGATTTGAGATACACATGTGAAATGAAAACTGAGAAGTAATTTTTATTTGTTCTATGTCATTTTACTCCGTTCTTTTAGTGATTTGGGTTAAAATATTTTTTTAGAAATTGATTTAAAAAAGATTTCCTTCTGACCGACCTAAAAAAACTACATTGGAGTGCGACCAAACAGTTTTTTGGAGGCCTTATTGTTCAAATGCTACTGTATGTGAAGCATAAATTTGCTAGAATTGATTGGGGGCAGCAATTTGTACAGTTGAGCAGATTTGCGTACAGTCTATAATCATTCAGAAAATATCTGCAAGAATATAGAGAATATTTTTATATCCAAAAAGCTTCTCATTTTAGCTGCACTGCGTGCAAAAACACAAAACTCAATTCCCTTTTGTATGGTACATTTTTTAAGTTGATTACAGGGATGCCTGCTTTCACGCGAAAGCCTAATTTTTTTCGTGAATAGTTATATCAGTTTGTCATACAATTTATTGTGTTACAAGTGATTTTCAGGCTTTCTGATCAGTTTCATCTGGCATCCTTGTAATTACAATTTGCCTTATATGTACATGTTTGTTTGCTGGATAGATACCGTGCATGTGAGAATATTTATAATGAAATACAATGAAGTTACATTTGGGATATTGTTTATAGTACTACAGAAGTGCAATGGTTAGTTTAGAAATATATTCATTGGTATGACAAATTGGATATCTATTGCTATCTTTCACCCTTCCTCTCTATGTTATTGCACAACACTGTACTATATATCCTCACCATGTAATCGCTGTTTGGAAAGTAGGTATTCATGTCGTACTGGATAAGATACTAGTAGGGATATCTGGTCTTATATATATTCACTTATATTTCTGATATTTGCCTGGATATATCAAATCCCTCTTTATTTCCAAGTGAAGAAATGTTAGAGTTGCTCCTCAGATATTGAGGAGGAAAATAAATTCACAGGTTTATCAGAATTGCATGAAGTTCACATAGGCCCTATATTTCGTCCCAATATGTGCTCTTGTTCACTTCCTGCCTCTCCTCTCTTCCCTCTTCTCCTGACGTCTCTTGACGAACTCGTCCTTAAACTTATCTTTCTTACATATTTTTTTCTTGCTCCTAATCCTCCTCCTTGTACTCTTTCTTTTCTCTATTTCTCTCTTCCTTTCTTTTCAAGTTCTCCAAATTTGTCTTACTACCCTTCTTTCACACCTCTTTTCTATTTCCATCTCCCCCATCTCGTCATTATCCACCCCTCGTGATCCACATTTGACTTTCTACTCTCCCCTTTCAATTTTCCTCTCCATTCTCCCTATTTTTCCATCTATACTCCATTCCTACCTTCTATTTCCCCCACTCTTCTTCCACACCTCATCTGTGAATGTGAAAGAAGATTTTCTGTATGACCAGGTAGTAGTGGGGTATGTAGAAACTTGATTTTAAAGGTGATGGAGAAACAAAGGTAGCACCTTGGTTGCACAGGAAATTGTCAGTATGTATGTGTGTGTGTGTGTGTGTGTAGGGGATGTTTGTGAGTGAGTAAACATATTTTGAAAATTTGTTCATAAATAATTTTGATACTTAAACTGGTTTAAGTTTTTAAGGGGAAAAGCCTATGGGCATGTAGTTGTTTACTCCCTTCCCTATAATCACCCCTGATGGTAGGAAGCATGCATCAATTAATCTGGAAACAATCATTTTGAAAAGTATATCTTGAATAATCATACATTGCTGAAATAGTTCTCATAAAATCGCTGCTAGCGCTAACAAATTTCAAGCAGACATACGGCCAGAGAAAAATGTGTCATATGAATATAGGGATACATTGTATAGCTGTTTTGAAGATATGTTAAAATTTGATTGAGGAATACATTGAATATCTTTTAATTTTCATTATTTTGCTTGCTTTGCCCCACTTCATATTTTAATCTGCTTCCTGCCCCCTTATAATATCTGTGTTCCCATCCAATTGTAGTGGCATGAAAACTATACCCACTTTCTTATGTCACTCAGTTAAGAGGTGTATTTGAACAAAATCTGCCCATGCATTAGTTATAACATTACATGCAAATAAACATTGCCAAGAATTGAAAAAGAATTCAGCACGTTCTATAGACACTTCAAACAATTAGCTAAAACAGCAATCACCTTGTATTTTGCCTTGTATTGCCTTCTAAGATACCACCAACTAAACATTGACTATCTTTAATGTTATGACATTTTAAGTATTGTGAGCACTGAGTTTTTATTTCTGTTCATAAGTTTTGTTGTTATTTCAGTTTATTATTTTGAGATTTCAATCAAAAACTTTCGAAATGGGGAAATGAAAAAAGGTTAATAATTCTGAAGTTCTGTAAATCAAAATATGATATCAGGTTCACCCTTCAGAAAGATGCATATTCTACACCAAATCATGTTATCTAACTATTGGGGTGTTGTTCAAAATCAACTGCAAATCAAATGCAACTTTGCAAATTGTAACGCGCATTTTCATTCACGTGCGGTATAGGCATTTAACAAGACACGCATGAAACAATGATTTTGATTGGCGCAATGCGATCAACTGCAACTTGCGATCAATTGCAACTTTTGAGCAACACCCCCCAAATGATTGAGATATTTGAACTCCAAGAGCTTTGTTTTAGCTGTAATATTAATCTTTCTACATGGTACTCAAATAAGAGGTTACCTCAATTAAGCTTGAATTTAAACAAGAACGATGATATGAATCATTTTCTTTCTGCTTTTCAATTCCGTAGGTTTTACCTCATTTTCTGCGACCCATCATGCACAGGAAGGTGGTGCAGGTGTCATGCGGAGAGAAGTTCACCCTCTTTCTCTTTGATTCTGGGCAAGTCGCAGGATGTGGGTAAGTATTATATTGGATGAAAATGTGGGCATCACTGTGAGCAGAAGGGACAAAGGCCTGGGACAAAGTTAACAACCTCCATTTAAGCATTAACAATAGCTAGATGGATACAAGAGATGTCCATCCTTATTATGGGAGAAATATTGAACAAGAGTTTGACCTAGGGATTTCTTTTGATATCATGAAGCTACTGTGAATGCTTGAATGAAGTTGTTTACTTTGTCCCAGTCCCTTTTCCATCTTGCTCACAGTGCATTATACATACATTTGAGGGTAACTTGCACAAATTACATCCTACTTTAATCAATTATCTAGAATGGTTTGCAATTATGAACTACTAAGATTATATAAATAGTTTTCTTTTCCATTGGGGAGCATCAGAATCATACATAATGCCAACCTGGCCATCACCTATCCAACAACAGGGTTGCATTTCATAAATCTTTGTTGGGTCTAGGCATTACTCTACGAACAACTTGTGACCTTTTCTCCTGTATCATTTCGTGTAGTGGGTTATCTTTGGTAGCAGGAAGGGGTCAGAAGTTATGCATAGAGCTACAAACAGCTACTGAATATTAAACACTACCCAGATCTTGAAATCGTATCACTCAGATATAGTCAACATCACATGAGGTGCTGTTTTAAAGTTTTTGGTAATATTTAGCAACCAAAACTTTAAATAAAGGAAGCACATAGTTATATTGATATATATATAAGATCCACTGGATGGATGAAAAAAATATGGAGTATTACGAAAATGTTAAGTTATTTTTGCATTATGGAGCATTTGTCATTCTTCTCATTGAGCAGGTATATGTTTTTTCTAAATAATTATGATCTTATGCTTGTCTAAGGTAATGGAGTTAAGACAGCGTAATCCACATATACTAGAAACAGTTTCACCAATGCACAATGAGACTAGGGGCTGCTGCATAAGACTTGCCTTCCACTGTGACATTGTTTTATTTAAAAGTAACTTCTGTAGAATCTTAGATGGTGATTTGCAGATTTGTGATCTAATCATGCAATAGCATGTTACATTTGATTAAAAGTTTTGTGCAACCTAGCCTTGACCATTTGAGGACAAACACTTTATTTAAAAATTCTGTATTGTTTTCAAATGTTGATCATTTTTTTATCTGTGATATTTTTCAGGGCCAACAACTTTGGACAGCTGGGGAATGGGACTAGAGCAGAGGTTGTATCTCCTAAGCCATTAGAGGACCCTGAGAACATTGTCAGCATTGCAGCTGGATCTTGCCACTCACTTGCAGTCACTGGTATGTAATCATATATGATCTAGCGATCATTTTCACCTCGACTGGTCATTATTAAATGATTGCATCTTGAAGTATACAAGGCAAACATATGAAATTCAGGTTAATATCATTTTAGCCAACGGTTTCAAGCTAAAAGTATAGCACCGGTTGTAGCAGTTTGATTTTATTTCAATTTCTTGGCACAGTGAGTAGTTAGTTGCCTATAGGACACAAGCAAAGCTATAATCTATGTAGTCAAGTGGACAATGTCTGTTTATTGAACAGCGCCATCTCTTGACACTCCTCACCAGAGGTTTGGATCCGAGAATTCTTTGGAAGGGGCATTGAATTGATACAATGTGATGAAAATTGATATTTTTGAAAGCAAGCAAACCTTTCTTGAGAATTCAGGCATAGGGAGGTAAGNATAGCATTTCTGTATTGATTCTGCATGTATCTTGAGAAGAATGATGTTGCAGCCTTACTCTAAATATTACATTGATCCATTTTTAAAAAGTCTATGTACAAAGTGAATGAGGAGTTGTCCGACATGACGTCACAGATTTAGCCGGTGTTGCCGAGCGCACGGATCCACATGAGCGGCAGGGATCGTCAAATCGGTGTGACTTTGAAAATTCATAACTTTTGAACGGGTTGTTCGATTTTGCTCAAATTTTCACAGTTTGTTCTTCTGATTTTTCTTCATTTAATGAGAGCACGATAACTCCAGGGATTGGTTCCCCTTTAATATCATTTTAGCCAACGGTATCAAGCTAAAAGTATAGCACCGGTTGTAGCAGTTTGATTTTATTTCAATTTTTGGCACAGTTAGTAATTGCCTATGGGACACAAGCAAAGCTATAGTCTGTGTAATCAAAGTTACACACGCGTAATTATAGGCGAATCACTTTCGCGGATGAAAAATAGACCCCTAGGCAACCCATAGGAGTTCAGCTATTATGGATTAATGTTAATAGATGTGAATGAGTGATTATTTAATTGTGGATATTAGTAAATGAATATATGACCTTTCTTTATCGAAAGGGGGATCCAAAATTTGTTGATTTCTGGAACTACTTGACACCGCTAAAGATAGACTCAATTTACCTCATTAGGGGAATGAAGTTTATTGATGCACGACATGTTGCTATGTTAGGGGTGATTGCTCAAAATGAGCTGGTCAAGAGGTAGTTTTGAATGCAGAATGAGAAAGTCGATAAAATTTCCTTTCCATTGCTACCAAGGACTTGTCGACCTAATCTACAGCTGATTTTATATGATTTTTTTCATAAGGCCAAATAGCACACGGGTCTATGGAGAAATAATTACGCGTGTGTACCCTCAAGTGAACAATGTCTGTATATTGAACAGCGCCATCTCTTGACACTCCTCACCAGAGGTTTGGATCCGAGAATTCTTTGGAAGGGGCATTGAATTAATACAATGTGATGAAAATTGATAGTTTTGAATGCAAGCAAACCTTTCTTGATAATTTAGGCATAGGAAGGTAAGTAGGAAGGAATGGTATTGTAAAAATGTATTGAAGAGAAATAATTGGCCCTCCTTCAGCAACTTATTTGTCGATTGGCATGTACAATCAAAAGCGCACAAGTCCATGGATGTTCCGGATATGGTGGAAATATTGTTATAAACGCNATGTAGTACCGGTAACGGTATTCTAAGTATATTCCTTTGTAGAGTTTACTGTGTCTCTTATTGGTAACTTGTTCTTCTCATTTTGTTTGATGTTTGTTTGTTGTTTTTGTGTTCTTTGTATTTTTTATGATATGGACCTCTGCTGATGCAGCTGTGTCTGGAATAAAGTCTTGAATTGAATTGAATTATGGGATAATTATCATGACATATGTATCTTACACACATTTCGAGAACAAGGCATATTTCTAACGAACTGATTCTGTTTGAAAATTTGAATTTGACCGTTAAATGATATTTAGCACCCTCTCTTGGTAATAAAATACTTTGTTTGTTATCAGGCATAAGCAAGGTTATTTCTGTGATTTGACAAAAGAATGATAAAAAGGTATACACGAAGATTAAATTCTGAAATTTGTATCCAATTCTGTGCTCGAGAAGGTGTCCTTTACTGCGAAATAAAATATTGAATAAGTGTTGGGGTACAGGACGCTGAGATATTTTACACATTTTAGGTTATAACTTCACCAAAACTCATTCTTTTTTTCACACAATCTTTTGTGCAATATATTCATGATACTTTATTTCATTTCATTTAGATTTGAAGACAAAATCTGGAGACAAAAATATTCACTTTTACCAAAACTGTACTTGGGCTTTAAGCAACGTATTTGTCGATTGGCCTGTACAATTAAAAGTGCACAAGTCCATGGATGTTCCGGATATGGTGGAAATAATTGTATAAACCCTTGATACCACAACACCCTGAATAGATTCTGAATTTCGTGAACAAAATTTGACAACAAATTTGCTATCTACTTAAGACATCTGCTACAAATTTATCATTTCTGTATTTCTAATGATGACTATTTTGCTTCTTTTCATGTGTGGTAGTCATGAATTTTTGTCCAAACTTTACTGTAAAATATAAATGTTTATATTTTCATTTAATTTTCCTTCACATCATTGTTATTCATAAGAGAGTCTAGTTTCCTACAAGAATATCTTACCAACTGTAAATCTAAATGAAGTATAAAGATAGAATCATTTCTGTATACAGGAAATTTGTATACTATGTACAGAGCACTCTGTTTAAGTCAAATATGTTAGGGGAAATAATTGGTTGACTAAAAAAATATTCAACTTAGAAGAGAATAATCACATGGTTTTTAATTGAAAAAAAATAACATCAATTTTATATGCAATTATTACAATTTTATACTTTGACTTTGGCAGAGTTGACTCCTATTAGCAATTTTGTATTACCTACAAAAAATACACATTCCTAGCAATGTCAATTTATTGATGTGCATATTATCATATTACTAGTCTTATTTTTTAAAGGAAGTATGCAGCGGTATTGAATGTTTTTTTTAATTAATATTTACTAATTTTGTTATGATATGCTGATTGAGATTTAACAAAAGTTTTCGAATTGAAATATTGTATTTCTCTCATTTGCTTCATCCCTAGCTTCTGGTGAACTTTATGCATGGGGCATGGGCCGACCCTGTGGCTCTCGGCGTGATGATGTGCTTACTCCACAGCGTAAGAAGACCCGACATAGCAACATCGTTGGAGTGGCTGGAGGAAGTAGCCATTCTCTTGCACTATCAGGTAAGTTTAAGTTGTCTTTTAAAGCCCTGGTCACATAGGGCCCCGGAAGCAACACGATTCAACACGACTCTTTGTTTGGAGACAATTATTAACAAAGAGTCGTGTCCAATCGTGTTGCTTCTGGTGTCCTATGTGACCGGGGCATTAGCCAAAAGTTTGGAAACATTATCAATCATTTATTCTCATTCTAAAATTTTTGTGAATGATGAAATCGCCCCATTTAAACTTTAGTTTTTGAAGAGAACAAGTATATTTTTCATTTTCCCAAGGAGATTGGGGAATGGAAAAGGAAACAGAGTTGGGGGGGGGTGGAGAGAGAATGGTGAAAGGTGAAAGAATGAGTTAAAATCTGAAGGTAATAATCCTTAATTGTGAGTGAAAACTGAGGAAAGAGTTAAATCATGTGCGCACCATTGGGGGTGGGGGCTCTGGGGGCTTGAGTTCCCTGGGTCAGAATTATAGGATGCTGCCAAACTTTAGGTGAAATGAGCGCCAAGATTTCTGAGGGGGAACTAAATTTCTGCTGATGATCTTCTTTTTCATTTTTTCCATTTTTTCAGCCGATGACCTTTTTTTTGCTTGTGCATTGAACTATAAAAAACAATCAAACAATGGGAGAAGAGCCATTGCTTTTGATTTCAACATTTTGTGCTGAAACACAGTATCATGAAATTTTTCCAGATTCTTACTTTTCTGTGATTGTGTAAGCTTTCCGCTAGGAAATATCTGTAAGCAATGAATTGAACATGCAAATCTTTAGAGGTGTCACTTGTGAGAACAACCCGGGAGACTTTAACCATAGTGGAGATGTGGACCCGTCTTTTGGAATGCTTTTCAAATATTTTGGTATGTTGTGTCTCTCACTGCATTTTGTTCAATGCGTCAATGTATCCTTATCCATTATGGTCTCCATCTTCCATCCGTCCACACTCCCTGAAGTAACAGCCATGATACATGAACATCCATTTTTCGGAGTTAGAAAAATCACTCCTTCTTTCTCGGGCACTCTCATCTTCAATCAAGTTGTCTAAACATTCACGCTTAAGTCTCAACCTGGGCAACCCGATTGCCATGGGGACCAAACCACAGAGTACTGCAAAACCAAAAACAAGGTGATGGCTAGAGTTGGGAAACATGCGTAAACTGGGGAATGAGATAGTTTACGATTTTTCGTGGGGATGATCATTATACGGCGACTAATACTGCACCTGGCCAGGTTTACGGTATGAGTCTTGGAGCTGTGCATTTGGAATATATTATTGTTTGATTGACATAGATCAAAGAATGCTGAAGTACAGAATTCATGGATACATAATTATGTTTCATGATATGGCAAATTTTTCATGAAAAATTTGAAGATGATCTGTGTTTTGCCTTCAATTTAAAAAACAAAACTTACTCTTTTGCTATATGAAACTAGTGTCATACAGGACTTTTATTTACACTAATCTTGCAAACATGAATTGACTAAGATTCTACTCATTAGAATGCCCATATTTCCATTTCTCTATTCTTGTATCTTTCAACCTGTTTTTTATTATTATTTCATTCATCAATTCCTCGTTTTCCCTTTTTCCTATCCCCCTTTGTTAATTGATTTCTAACTTTCCCTTCACTTTTTCTTGTATTTCCTCATTTAATGTATTGTTTCCTCCCTAATTCATTTTTGATTATCTCTCTATCCATATGTTATTTATTATTTTCTATAGATACTAGAATTACTTTCTCTTATTTATTCATTGTTTTTCTATCATTTCACCTTCTTTTCTTTTGTCTGTGCTTAGATTATTTATTGTATTATTTATGCTTCACCATCTTCTCTCTTTCCTTTTTTGTTATGTATTGCTTGATATTCATATCCTCTTCCATTTCATAAAATTACTCTCTCATCTCTCTACTATGTATCCTATTGAAGTCCTAGGAACATGTTTCAATACACAGTCATGTTTATGCAACACAGATGATCATGATTGTAGAAGAAATGCTTTTTCAAATCTTTTTCTTCATATCAGGAATCGCAATATCAAACAAGTTTTTATCATGAAAATGCATAAACACAACCATAGTATAAAGTAAACGTGTTTGAAAATTCAATAAAAAGTGATGCCTAAGCACGGCCTAAATCTACTGTGCAAATTAAAAACGTGGCAGAGTATATTCAACTCCAGAACTCAGCGATTTGCATAAACCACTGGAAATCTGAATAATGCTGGAGACTGCATCATGGAAAGTACACAAGATCCTGGATATATTTGATCATGACAGGTAGCTTAGGTTTAATGATTCCTGTACATCGGCAGATCATGCAAATAAGTCATTAACTTCAAACCACACCTTTCTCCTTTAGGCGGAAGAAGGACGGTAACTTATTGCGAGTGATTTGAGTAAAGTTCATTCTTGCTCTTACCACTTGATGAACGAAATAATTACATAGTGCAATGATCTGAAATTGAAAAGAAGGAAAATGTTAAATAAGATTGAAGTGGTATTCATTTATGCAATGTACTTTTTAGTAAAAGTTATAGCAAGCTTATTGGTTTTGACATTAATCAGAACCCACCAAGAAAAAAATGTAGTACAGTTGCTGCAGGAAGGTACAATTAATTCTGAACAGTTAGTACACTTACACCCAAATATGATAGATTGGTGCAAACTAGGATAAAGAGCTTGGAAAATAACAAGAAATGGGTGGTGAGGGAGAAGAACAAGCTATTTAAATACTTTTACTCTTTTTTTGTTTGTTCACAATGGGTTCACACTTTAGACATAAAACTATGACCAATTCAATGTTAACCTATTAAAGCATCTTATAATTTGAAAGCACATTTCTTCATTGGAATATTGTTTCAACGATAGCAATGAACAGAAGTACAGCTTTCCAAACGCTGAAATGTTTTGATTAAATAATAATAATAATGATAATAATGCACTGCTTCTAGGCGCTTTACAACATATAAGCAAGTAAATTTGTACATAATTATTATTTTTAGCTGTACTATAATAGTATCTGAACATGAACTAATGACTAGTAACTTAGTGTATAGTGGGTAAGTGCACACCTGTAGAGTTTTTTACTCGGCTTTGTCAAAATATGCGTCTGAACAATCAATCAGTTATACAATGACTTAAATATGTTATTTCATGAATGAAGATGAAGATGAGTTGAATATATTTAAAAACATAATAACAGGACTTGCTGCACAGCAGTCTTTTGACTGATTATTAGTTTTACTGTGAATAAATAAATACAATACAAGAATTGACATGGTGACAGTAATGAATTCCAAATAAAAAAAAGAATTGGAGGATTTGGGCATGGTAACTCTGGTATTAAGCCCCTCTCCTCCCCCCCCCCCAAAAAAAAAATTGTTTGGATGCCCTCAACTGACTGACCGTCTGAAAATTGCTCAACCTGAACTTTTCCGACTGACCAACACTTTTTTTTAAAACTAGCATTTGAGGGCATCCAAGCAATTTTTGTTTGGCCAAAGCGTAAATATAAGAATTCAATGGTCATTAGTAGGGTTTGTTGTTATTGTTATTGGTATTTCTCTCATTGAATTGTTATTATTCATTTCCCAATTTTGAGACAAGGAGAGGTGGGGAAATGAATAGAAGACTTTTAGAGCTGAGGGCTTTAAATGGGTGCATTTGGAATTGATTAATATAACCTNCCCAATTTTGAGACAAGGAGAGGTGGGGAAATGAATAGAAGACTTTTAGAGCTGAGGGCTTTAAATGGGTGCATTTGGAATTGATTAATATAACCTGAGTGTGCATCCACCTTTGCTTACATTCATCATCATTCATTGGCTATCCATGTTCGAGGCAAGCCAAGAAACCAAATCCACCCGCACTCCCAATGTTATTGACATTGCATGGCTGCTAGACGGGTTCAATGACCACCATTGTGTTCACCTTGCATCACCCCCCCCCCCTTTACTTGCAGTGCCACTTGTCATACCCCTTTTCTTGGATTCTTCAAAGCATTCTATGATTCTTTCTCTGTTGCTCTCTGTTGCTTCTTTTTTTCACAACCTCTCCCCTCTTAATCCCTTTGCTCTCTCTGTCTCATCTCTGTGTCTCTCCTGTCTTTTTGTACTTCTTTTTCCCTGTCTCTCCTCTTTTTCCATCTCTTTCTGTATCTTCTTCCTTGTTTCTTATTTTCCCTCTTACCATCTCTTTTCCCTCGTCTGTCTTCATTTTCTCTCCTTTTCCTTCTCTCTTTCTATTTCTCTTTTCTGATGTTTCTTTCTTTCCCTATTTTGTAATATGTCTTTTCTCTTTTTCTGTCACTCTTTGCCCTGTGTTTCTCCTCTCTTTCTGGCTGTTGTTTCCCTTTGACTCTCCTTTCTGTCTCTCTTTTCCCAGTGTATCCCTTCTTTCTATCTCTCTTT